>JAVCKT010025756.1:29885-58253 GCA_032273925.1 Rhynchotus rufescens
GCGACGCGCCCGGCACCGCTCGCAGGACGCCGCTTTGCTGCCCCGACCTCGGGAGCTGCGGAGCAGGTCGGTGCCTCCCGCCTGGACACGGGCCAGCTCCGCGCGGCCGCGGCCGGCCCGGGAAGCACGCGCCGGAGCTGGCAGCTCTCCAGCTCCCCAAGAGCGCCCGTTCCCGCCCGGGAGGCTCCTGGATTCGGGGGGATTTGGGGCACCCCGCGGCAGGGCAGGCAAGCCTGCAGGTTTCATGCCCTGAGTTTGGGGACCTTTGGTGTTTACGAGGAGGGTGGCACGGAACAGTTCCCAGAAGCATGACAAATAAGTACGAGGAGGACTGGGATGCGGAGCAGCTGCTCCTGGTTTAAGAATAATTTATGGGTTTGCCTCTGTTGGGAAGAGAGGCGGGAAGGCGGCGCCGTGTCCCGGGCTGCTCCGAGGCGGCACGGGCATCATCCCGCAGGGAGGAGGGGTTGTTATTCCGCAGGGAGCGGAATGTGCGGAGCCGGCTGCGCGTCCTGCCCTGCACCGAGTGTGCGCAGCAGCCGCCCCCGGGGACACCCGCCAGCGCTTCCCGCCGCTCCGGCCGCTCCGTGCTCCCGCCTCGGGCTTGCTCCGTCCGTTCAGGCACATACACGGAGCCTGTGGCGACGAGAGCGGCGCAGGGGCAATTCTCGGAAATCACCATATCAGCCCAAACCATCACATTTCATATTCCATTTGCAATGTTTCCAAGGAAACAAAGGCCCGGGACATAAATAGATGGCTGTTAAACATTTGCTCACTCACCATGGCCCCCATAATTTGCAAGGCAGAATTATGAATGTTAAATCAACAGCAATAATAAATTTTAATACAAGAAGACCAATATTTTGCTGCAATTAGAAGCAGCGTTCGTTCTGACAGACAGGCAAGCAATGACAGGTTATTTATCATTTCCACGTTCTGTGTACAGTTTTTATTTACATAAAGGGCAGCTTGGCTTATGGCTCTGGAAAAGCTGGGAAATGCTCCTCAGCCCTGCAGAGGTGCTTGCAATCTCCCCAGGTGCAGCCAAATCTGAATTCCATCGAGAATTCCTCCCAAGAGGAGGAGGGAATTCCCAGGAGGGGATAATACACTTTTCCTTGGAAGCAAGCTATGGATTTGGTTATATTCAGATCATTTGTTGCCAAAGAGCATCAGCCAAAAGGAACGTGCAACCTTTGCACATCCACGATCTTTGAGTGGATTTTATCTTCACTTTCCTAAGCTACTGCCTCAAGGTTGGTTAAAAACATCTCCAAATTCTGAGTCTGCCCTTCCCGGTCTAGTCTGGTGCCAGGAGCAGGATGGTGAGTCCCCAGCAGCCCCATGTGCTGCCCTGGGGCTTATTTATATTATTTATATCTATATCTATATCTATATCTATATCTATATTATTTTAGTATTTATATATTATATATTATATATTATATATTATATATTATATATTATATATTATATATTATATATTATATATATTTGGGGGGGTTATATCTGGGTTCCCCAGTATAAGAGGGACATGGAGCTTCCAGAGAGGGTCCAGCAGAGAGCAACCAAGATAATGAAGCATCTCTCGTATGAGGAGAGACTGAGTGAGTCGGGTGTGTTCAGCTTGGAGAAGGCTGAGAGGGGATCTGATCAATGTGTATACGTTCATGAAGGGGGAATGTAGGGAGGAAGGGGCCGAGCTCTTCTCAGTGGTGGCCAGTGACAGGACAAGGGGCAGTGGGAGCAAAGTGCGACAGAGGGAGTGGGGCTCGGTGGCAGCTGCAGCCCTGCTCTGAGCCGTGGCCTGGCCTTTGTGCCCGGCTCTTGCCAGGCTGCCGCGCGGCCCCGAAGGGATGAACAGGGAGGCTGGTCCTCGAGGCTCTCGGCCGAGGTAGCTTCATCTTCAGGCTGAAACAGGCTACCTGGTGGATGCCAGGGAAAGCCAGCTGGGACGCGTCGGAAATGTACTTAGAGGTTCTGCAGAACAAAAGGGGTTTGGTCACAAGCTTTGGGGTTTGGCCGGGAGGGGAGCAGGTTTTGGAGACTGCAAAGGCAGTAGCTGTGGTTGTAGCTCTGCAGGACAACCTGTTGATGGGCACGTGGACGGGAGGGCCGCCCGTGCCGCGTCCCCGTGCCTGAGCTGCTCGTGCCGCTTGTGTCCCCGCAGCACGCTCACCATCTACGGCATCAACCAGGCGGACGAGGCCATCTACCAGTGCATCGCGGAGAACAGCGCGGGCTCCACGCAGGCCAGCGCGCGCCTCACCGTGCTCTGGGCCGACGGGCTGCCCGGGCCGCCGCAGGCCGTCAAGGCCAGGACGGTGTCGGCCACCACCATCCAGGTGTCGTGGCGGGAGCCGCTGCAGAACACCAAGGAGATCATCGGCTACGTGCTGCACATCCGCAGGGCTGCAGGTAGGGCGCCCGCCGCGCCGCCCTGAGCCCAGCCTTGAGGGGCTGCGTAAAGCCGGGCTGCGCACGGTGCTGCCGCCCGTGTCCTCTCCCATCGGCGGGTTCCTGCTGGACAGAGCCCAGGCAGATGTGACTGCCGCGGCGGGAGGAGGGCAGCATCACTAGCATTCAGCCTCCCTGCCTCTCTTACCTGCATTAATTTAAGATAGTTTCTGGTTTTTCTCAGGCGGTGGCACCGCCTGAGCTCTGCCTGGCTTTGCCCTGTTCAGAGGGACAGCGTCTGTTCCTGGTGGCCTTTGTCTACCAAGCCCAGAGCTGGCAGCACTGGTGGGTGACTGGGATTGCTTTTAGGGAGGGAAGAGAGTGTTGCTGCAGGCTCAAGCCCTTGCTGCCCGCTTAGGTCCCTGGCAAGGCTTGCAGAAATGTAAATGCCCACGTGCCAGTGCCTGGGCAGACACATTCCCTTGGTACGGAACAAAATTAACACAGCGCCTGCCCAGTCCCTTTATGTCTTGCAAAGCCTGACGCGGCTCTGCCCTTCCTCTCTTCGTGCTGCAGACCCTGTGGAGATGGAGTACCAGGAGGCCGTCAGCAAGAGCACGTTCCAGCAGCTCGTGACTGATTTAGAGCCCTCGACGAGCTACAGCTTCTACATAAAGGCCTACACGTCCCGGGGCGCCAGCAAGGCCTCGGACGTCACGGTGGTGAGCACGCTCGGCGAAGGTAAGGGAGCCGCCGCGCCCGAGATCGCCCCTGCCCGACCCTGCCGCGGTTCAGGGCCCCCTTGGCACGCTGGCACTGCTGCCGCCTCCTCCCGCTGCCCCTGGTCCCTGCGAGCTCCTGGCAAAGTCACCTGCACCCCTAGGTGGGCTCTCTGGAGCCTGGTGCTCGTGGCTTATCTGGAGCCGGGGGCGAGCGCCGCGTGCGTCGCGGCTGCTCCTGGCTTTCCTCAACTGTGGGTTTGTGGCTCGGGAAGCTTCCCGGCATCTCCAGCTGCTCTGGTACCCCCAGCTCGTCCTGTGAGATGCCACATTTTGTGATTTAGAGTTTTGCTCTGCTCCATCCTGGAGACAGCACATGGGAGCTGAGCTGCCCCAGCCGAGCGCCTTGGAGCAGCCTCTGTTTCCGGGGGAAGTCAGGGCAGTGTCCAAGGCTTTTCCCTGACGTTGTCTCCCAGATGTGGCCACCAGTTAATTCCCCCAGAAGGAAACTTGGTGCCATCACGCTGTAATGCACGTTACTTGTGCACAGACACCAGGTAGGAACCACAGCCCCTGTGGGACCTGTCAGCTGGGACCTGTGGGACCAGCCATCGGTCGGAGCGTTTTCCCACAGGCTCTTCTGCATCTCCGGCACCTCTGGATCCTTCCTGGCTTATCTCACATGCCTGAGAGTAATTTGTTTGGAACATTGCATCTTTCTCTGGAGCACTCAGTAATTATGAATTTGGAGCAGAGAGGGCCTTGGGTATGAGGACGTGATTTAGGATCAGAGCGAGGAGTGGATTGACTTCCAGGTAGGGGATCCAAATCTCATTCCATTTTCAGCTATTGCAGACATTTATTGCAGCATTTAAGTAACAACGCCAATAAATCCTTGCCCTGTTGGGTTCTTACCCTGCAGGTTTATTTCTTTGGCACTCGACAGGGAATCAGTCACCCTTTGAGTTTGTGTTTCCTCCCCATTTAGAGGTGGAGGGATTGAGTAAGCTAAAACTTGAAACTCCTTGACCTGATGCTCTGAGTTCAGCTCCAGCAGCTGAAAATCAGCCGTGCTTCATAGAGCCTGGTGCATTTTGGAGAGGTTTGGGTCAAGCAGGACTTTTTTACATTATTACCTTCAAGCACGATGGGTATAGTTAGGTATCCAGTAAGGGGATCATAAATTTCTTGGCTCAGTGGAGTTTCAAGGCATATCCTGTCCTTAAAAAAAGCTTGTCCTGTATAACAGAGTTCCAACAAGAAGCTAAAGAATCCTGATGGACAAATCATCCCATTTAAAATTACTCAACCCTAGCTAGGGTTTGCCGTGTGGGAGGATGTAGAGAGACTTAAAACACCCAGTTCTGGCTAGATTTACAGGCGGGTTGGCCACAAGAGACTGGAGGGCAGCCCCGACCCAAGTTTGTGCATGGCCAGGCTGCTGCATCCCGTCTTCCCGAGGTGTCCGTGGGTTGGGAAGTCGCGTGGCTCTGCGCAGGGAAGCAGCATTGGGAAAGGACGGGATTTCCGAGGCCACAGGGCCAGGACGGTGCCTACCGAGAGGCTGGTGGCAGCGGGAAACACTGCCCAGAGTGGGAATCGCTGTGTTCAAGTGCGGCTGTTCTTTGGAGCGGGAATACGGTGCAGGAAGGACTGGGGCTGCTTTTGGCTTTGGGGAGATTGGCCTCAAATACCTGCTCTTTCTGGAAGTGAGGCTCTCCCTGGGAGCAGCGATAATTGGGGATGGAAGGAAGACCACAAGATGCCAAAGAGCAACTGAGCAAGTTCATGTTGGTCCTCCTTACGCTGCTCTCCGTGGGGTCCGTTCCCCTTTCCCCAGCACTGCCTGCTTTTCCATCCGGCACTAATCCTGCCTTCCCGCCGGGAGCAGCCGGGATTGCTCCGCCAGACTCGCTACGCTCGGGGCTCCTTTCCAGCCTTCCACAGATGCCGAGAGGGGTTAAATCGCAGCCTGTACCCGCTTCGTTACGCAGCGCACGCCCCTGTCCTTGTCTTTTAATGCTTTTTAGGGTTTTCTCCAGGACTTTTTGACATTTCTCTAGGATGAAGACCTAGCCCTAGTTCCTTTAGTCGGCTTCGGCTAAAGACGCCTTCAAGAAGAAAGTTGAAATGACCTGGGGAAAATTCCAAACAGCACGGAAGAGGAAAACGAGTATCCCAGCCCTTAGCATTGAGGGAGAGGCCTCAGATACACGTTATGGCTTATATATACTTCTGTGAAGCACATATACCCTCGTGTGTGCATTTATCCATACACACACACATATACTCCCTTCTGTATACACTTACTTGTGCAATGCCGTTATGAACAGCACATGCATTCTACAAGTGCATACATATAAGCAATATTATACATATACAAATATATCTATATATGCTCCAAGTTTGAATAAATATTATCTATTGCTTACTTTGAAGGAGAGAGATTCTTGTGGTTTTTATTAACTGTAAGGCTCTGCAAGCATAAAATAAAGCCAACTCTTCACAAATGAGGACGGCCCAGCTCAGTGTTTGTTTGTGTGGGGCTAACAGGGCGAAAAGCTGCAGGGGTCCCGGGGGAGCCCCCAGGCTTTGGACCTGGGGACTTGTGAGCCTGGAACTGGGACTGGAAACCAGCCCTGCCTCCAGGCCTGAGGGTGCTGGAGGAGCGGAGCCCGTGGGCCGGCCAGAGGGGCTGCGGTACCGGGCACTTTGGAATGGCCCAGGAGGCTCGGGAAGTGATGGAGCAGGCAGCCTTTGGTGGGAATTAGATGCAAAAATAATTAAACAATACTCACTGTTGACGGGTTGTGCTGACACGTCTCTGCACTGATGTGGGCAGCGAGAGGGAGGGCAGGAGAGGCGCCCGGGGCTCCCCGGTTTGCAGCCCTGCCCCGCTCGGCTGCAGCAGTGGGACAGGCTCCGGTTAGGCAGCCCTGGGCGCGGGAGCCAGGGGCAGTGACAGCCCGGCACGAGGGCAGGGGGCTCTGGCTTTGATGGCCCTGCCACTGGCGGCAGCAAAGGGCCGCCCAGTGCCCTGTGCATCAGGTCTCGGTGACAGCGGGCAGCAGCAGGGACATCTGCCCCGCTAGAGCCCTGTGCATCCCTAGGGGCAGGTAAGTGCGTGGGCACTGCGGGGCATCCAGGGCTCCCACTGAACGTGTCCCAGGAGCAGCGTTTCACCTCCTGCTCTTGGGTCGGCTCCTTCTGCCTCCCTTCCTCTAGGATTAATGGCTCCGGAGGGGCCTCGCCGCCCCCAGGTGAGGGCAGAGGAGTGGGAACGGGGAACGCGTTCCCAGTTGCCACGTTCCTGCTGCCCTGGCCTGACTTGCAGCCAGTCGGACGCAGCCTCTTTGCTTACTGAATTTAGGAAAACCTGGGAAACTCCTGGAACTTAGTGACGAAATTCAAAAGCAGTGCAGAGCCTGCTCTGCTTGTCGCAGTCTCACACGGCCCTGCTGTCTTCCTCTGTTCCAGTGCCCGCGATGCCGTCCCTCTTCATCAAAGTCATCAACAGCACCGCGGTCCAGGCCACCTGGGAGCCCTCCATGAAGCTGGGCCAGCACGAGGGCTTCAAGCTCTTCTACCGCAAAGTCCACGTCTCGCAATACACTGGCCCTGTGCTGCTGCCCAGCAATGTCACCACGTACAACATCACCCACCTGGGTAAGCGAGGGGACAGCGCGGGGACCGGCCTGGGCCTGTGGGGTGGCTGCTGAAGGGAGACGCTGCAGCTCCCCTGAGCTTCTGTGAGTGCTGGGGTGCAAAGTTTGCCCTTTTGCCCTGCTGGGTTATTTGTCCCTGTGTGTTTCCCAAAAAAGGACCCTCGTGGGGAGAGAAGCTGAAGGTTTGGGGTCTGTGACGCCCTTCTTGTGCCTCTCTCCAAACAGACACGTCAGTGGTGTACGAAGTGAAGCTCCTGGCCTACAACCAGCACGGGGATGGCAACTCAACCGTGCGCTTTGTGTCCCTGAGGGAACCCGTGGAAAGGACAGGTGAGGAGCAGCCGGGGACAGCGAGGGAAGCGGGAGGCCCACGGGAGCAGTTACTGACCCCCCTTTTCCCCTGCCAGTGCTGAACCCCCCCTGCGACTGCATGAAGGACGAGCAGAGCAATAAGACCTCCACGACGGGCATCATCATTGGGATCCACATCGGTGTCACATGCATCATATTCTGCGTCCTCTTCCTCATGTTCGGCTACAGAGGAAGGTAGGAGCTGCTGCTGAGGCTGCTCGTGGGGCAGCAGGGGGACTCACCCCACACGTGGGGACCTCGGGGCCTCCCCACCCCAGCACGGTCCCGGCCCAGGAACCGGCTGCTTCCCGGGAACAGGGATGTTTCTGCTCCAGAAAGCTCCCAGTGTCCCCACAAAGGGCAAGCCGCTCGCTGCGAGGCAGGAGAGGCGGCTGTGGAAGAGGGAGCTGCCTTGGGAAGGAGGCCGGGAAGGAGGCCGGTGCCGCAACGCGGCGGGTTTGGGCTCGGGCGGTGAGCGTGGCGCTGCCCTCGCTCACCCCTGCGCTCTCCCCAGGCTGCTCACGTGCAAGAACGGGCAGGAGCAGCTGGCGCCGGCGCCGGCACCGCGGAGCGGCCTCAACGGCGCCGCGCGCCGCGACGAGCGCCCCTTCGGCGGCAAGCGGCTGGACCTCAACGAGCTGGAGCGGCTCTTCCCGGCGGCGCCTTCCCGGGACAAGGCGGTAAGAGCCGGCGGCAGACGCGGCCGCGCGGCGGGCGCATCCACAACGTGCCGCAATCAACGCGTTTTCTCTCCCCGCAGCCAGCTCCAGGGCTTCCCGCATCCCACGGGGACAGCCAGCTGTCCCCGCTGCCGCGCGAGGACTTCGGCGTCATCGAGGAGGAGCCGCCGGAGCCGCCGGCTCCCGGCCCCGGGCCGGCCAGGGAAGGATAAAGCGCCGCGCGCCTCCGAGGAGTCAGCAGAAACCAAACCCACGGCTGGTGACACCTTTACAACGATTCTCAGGTCAATTTAAGATTTCTACGGTCTGATTGTTATTTTTTTGTTTTGCTTTATTTTTATATATATATATATATAAATATACATATATATATATATCTATATATATATATACACACACACAGCCTTTTTGAAACTCTGTGAAGCTGATCTTACCCACCTGGTTCTGGCCTCCTTCTTGTGAAGGCCACATTCCCGAGCTGGGTCCGGATGGGTTTTCCCAGGGCTGCTAAGGAAAAGCCTCCTTTTGCCTAACGCTCCTGGCTCCAGTAGACTGGGAATGCAGCCAGTCGCCTCCTCTGGGCGTCATGGACTTCTTCCTGATCGGCAGCTTTAGGAGTCCTTTTGGGATCTATTTTTTAATTTCAAGAAGACTGGATGAGGAGAAATCCTTCTAACTTGACTCCAAAAAATTTGAGGCCTGGGAAGGCCGCCTGCTCCATGGACTCGATGACTTTTTGTACACTTTTCTCTCTTTCTCAGGATGCTTTTTTTTGCTGAATGACTCTAAAAAGTAAGAAAAACCACACAAACACACCCAAAAAAGAGTGTGTATCAAAGGCGGCCTGCCCAAGGGCTACCGAAAGACTTGGACAAACCACCCGAGTGAAATCCGCACCTACCTCAACCGGAATGAATGTCTTCTGGGAAGCAGAAGTATCTGCGTCTTCCTTCGTGTGCAGCAGCGCGGCGCTCGCTCCCTCCGAGCCCGGTCCTACCTCAGCCGCCGCGCTCCGGGCGGCCGCGCTCTCCTCTTTGTCGTCGTCCCTCGTCCTCGTCGTCCTCGTCCTCGTCGTCCCAATGATGTAAAGCACTTCCAGACCTTCAAAGCAATGTTCTACCTCAAGCGTGCAGCGGCAGACACGGGCGAGCTCGTGTTATCTTTGAGCTTTACTTTAGGCACGTAGTGGCGCCCGCCAGGCGCCCGCGCGGCCCAGAGTTGGACCATGGTTGGTTATTTTGGGGTTTATTTCTGTTTATTTCTTTTGCTTTCCTTTAAAGACTGTCGGGGTGGCCCCGCGCAGTGGGGAGGTCTCCGGAGCGAGCGCGGATGAGGCCGGCCCAGCCCAGCACTTGGAGAAGATGGGAAGTGCGGAGCCCCCGGCTGGGAAGGAGGAGGAGAGGAGGCTCCCATGGGAGGGTGCAGGATGCTCAGGGCCCTGCGGGCCGAGCAGGAGCCCCCCAAGACCAAAGAGAGGGCTTGTGTAGGATCCCCCTGGACCTGGCCTGTCCCAGTCCCGGCTGCGCCCTGTCCCGGGATGCCTAAAAGAAGGGGAATGCCAAGGGCTGAGCTCTTCCTAAATGTCCTGTCCCGCCTTTCAAGGGTGAAAAGAGTCAGGAAAGGCAACAAGCTGAAGTTTAAAACATAATGGGGAGTTATTTAAGTTTAAAACATAAGGGAAAGTTCTTAAGTGGTGCCAGCAGGATGGGCCCTTGTGTCAGAAACTTCCCCATCGGCTTCGCACTTGGCACGTGAAGCTGTGGAAATATGGAAATACCACATCCTGCAGGATGGGATCCAAAGGGTGGCATTGACACCTCACCCCAGGGAGTCTCTCCCATCCCATGTCACCACCCCAACGGCTCCGTGGGAGCGAGTGCTGCTCCCACTGCAGGGTCCCTCCTGCCCTTCTCGGATGCGGGAATAGGCAGTGAAGGGACCCGCCTGGCACAGGGATCTCCGGGCGTCCACCCACAACAGAGCCCCTCGGGATTGGGAGAGGGGAGCAGGAGGAGATGCCCAACAGCTTAAACATGGAGCAAATCCACAGCTCCTCGCGGCTCCTGAGGGCCTGAAGGGCTCTGCCTTAGCACATCCCAGGGCTTTAACTCCACTCGGACACACGCTCTTGCCATAACCCTCCAACACACCATCAGAAAAGCCCAGGGGGCCAAAAGCAGCCAAATTTGGCCACATTTGGTCCAGAGCTGCAGGACACACAGCCCGGGCTCCGCCCTGGCTCCGTCGCTCCCCATTCCAGGGTTTCGGCCTCAGATCTAAGCGGATCCAAATCCCCTGCTCCCGCTCGCTCCAGCCGAGCTCCTCGCGCCGCTGGGTTTCACCTGCAGCGCTGCAGTTCACACTGAATAAATCCTGTTGCCAAAGTGAACACACGACTTCCTAGAGCAGCTTTCAGCTCAGAAGATCCTGCGGCTGTGACCACGCTATTAATTTAATATCATATTCTTGTGATATTGTAATAGTAACAAGTATTTGTCACTACTTCCTTTTATTAAAGGGAAATGCTGTGCCATTTGACTAGTTGAAACATGATAGTATGTCACGAGTAGGGTTTTTTCTTTTAAATAATTATAATTATGCAGAAATGTAATGGCTTAAACCAGCGCAGCCTGTGCCCTGGTTTGAGACAGCCCAAGATGGATGTGAATCTTTAAAGGCTATTTTTAGGCGTTTAGCTTTTCCTCTTTTTTGGGGTTTCTTTTATGCTTTTGTCAATCTGCACTGGTGGGACCCATCCAGGGAAGCCTCCAAATCTGAGGAATTTGGTAGGATGAGGCCACCTTACCTGGATTTTCCGAGGCTGAGCCACTGAGCTGGGGATGGCGAGTTGGATGCGGAGGAGCCGATCGCTGGGATCCTGGCGCCTCCGTGCCCGGATGCTGCGTGGAAACAAACGCGCTGGGAGAGGTTGCTTGGGAATTCACCTGGAAAATGAGAAGGAAGGTGAACAGGAGTCCAGATTTAGCTGAGTTTGGAACTGTCCAGAGGTTTATTCCCAAGAATTGCCTTTGGGCCGGGTTGTTGGTTTAGCCGGAGCATTTTGGCCCTGGAAACCCATGCGGGTCAACTCGAGCTGGGGGAAGAGAGCTGGAAACGGGATGTTTTGGGGTGTCCCTGCTCCATCTGCAGCTTCCCCACGGATCGCAGAGGGCAAATGGCCAAAGCCGCTTCCCTGCCGGATCCCTGCCCAAGCACGGATGCAGCCCAGCACTTACACAACAACCTGCCACGATCCTTACTGGTTTCCCCCCCTTTTTAAGCCAGGAGGACCCAAAGCGCTGCATCTTGAGGCCACAAAACCCCTTGCTGGTTAATGGGCAGATACTGGATCTCATGCATGCTGCCGGGAGCAGTGATGTTTAGGACAGCGATCCCACCCTGGAATGTTTTTCCAAGGAAAAAAATGAAGGAATTCAACTAACTGCCCCTCCCGGGCCTTCCTCAAACCTTCCCGCTTTTCCAGCCGTGTTGGGATGAAACAGCAGTCAGGATGAAGCATCCCAAAGCCGGGATCCCGGGGTGCCCCCACTCCCCTGCTGCTCCCTCAGGGATTGCGTCCCCACACGGGCAGGGACTCTCTCCAAGCCGCGACAGGGCATTTCCTGCTGTTGAATCCAGGTATTTATTTGTCTAACGAGCCTTTCCTCTCCCTTGGCTCACGGCTGAAACCTTTTAATTGCGAGGCCAGTTTGGGAGCCCCAAAGCTTCCCCCCAGGGCGAGGATGGTGGGAGAGCCACACGGAGCTCCCCGGGATCCTGCTCCCCGCTCCGGTGCTTCCCTGGGTGGTGGGAAATGCCTGGGCCGAAGCCTCTGCCCGCTTCCCACTGTTGATTTTTATCTTTTTTAAAGATATTTAAACAGCAAGAAGCTCAATGTTGGTGGTAATAGGGGAAAAGGCAGTGTCAGGTTGCAGACCCATTGAGGAAGCGGAAAAGATTGGGAAAAAAATCAAGGAAATTAGAAGCCCGTTGAAGCAAGCAGCGCTGGTCCTCGCTTCATCCGTACAAAATCCCTCCCTGTGCAGCACCCGGAGAGGCAGAGCGAAGATCCTGCCTGCACCTCAGTGCCTGCTGGTTTGTTTTCCTCACCCACCAAAATAAAAGGAAAAGCTCAAAGGGAGAAGGGAGGGTGCTGGGCAGGGAGCTGCCATCCCAACCCCAATTCCAGGCACTTTTTTCTACTGTTTGTTTTCTACCTTTCTGACTTGGAACCGTCTTGGTAGATTGGAAATCCCACTGATCTTACGATTGTCAGCTCTGTATAAAAGAAAAAAAAAAAAGTAATTAAACCCGTTTTTTGGTAGTTTACTGTTTAGACTTCAGCCTGTGGCTCCAGGTACCGGGAACAGGAAAACGTTGCCTGTCGCCCGCGCTTTAAATGCAAAGAGCTCCCAAAGAGGCAGATGGTTTTTCATGGGTTCTGCCCCTCTGGGTAGGAAATCGGGACCGTGGTGGCCTGGGGAGCAGCAGGACAAAGGAATCCTGCACCCTGGGCATCCCACACCATGGGCATCCCAAAACCCGGGCATCCTGCACCACGGATCTGCACTATGGGCAGCTCATGTACTAAGATACCCGCAGCCTGGGAATGCCGCATCCCGGGCATCCTGCACCATGGGGATCCCATGTCCTGAATATCCCATGTCCCATCCATGCCACATCCCAGGCATCCTGTATCCCAGCTCTCCCATATCCTGGCTATCCCCTGTCCTGCCCACGCCACATCCTGGGCATCCCTTTCCCTGTGCCGGGTGCAGGAGCAGCTCCCAGGGATCCCGGGGGTGAGCGGGAGGGCCGGGGTGGACGGGACAGCTTCTTTTTTCCTGACATTTCCAGCACAAAAGGAGTAAAATTTCGAGTCCAAATCCAGAGGACATTAACGGAGACAAGAGCTCTTCTGCAAGGACGCCCCGAGAAGCCGGTCGGTGAAGAGTCACTCCAGGCAACCCCCAGGTGCTTCTGAAACTGCCAGGTTGTGGTTCTGAGTGTCTCAACGGGTATTTCATAATAAATACAAACGTAAAAAGAACGGCCGCATTGCTCGGCTGCGATGTGAAAGTGGAAAAAAAAGATCAGAGCTGGTTAACACTAGGGATTTTGGCACAAATTCTGTGAAATGGTTGAAAATTGCAGATTTTGGAATTGCATTATTGTACAAAGCACTCGGCTTTTGTTAAAAGGGAATTTCCTTGTCTTCACAGCAATAAATTTAAAAGTTATTGAAAGATATTAATCTAAAATAGTCCCAATAATAATAAGAGGAGGAGGAAGCCAATAAATAGACAGATAAAAGCGATTCCTGCAGGAAGCCCTGGGTCGCAGCCCTCGCGCGGCTCCGAGCGCCCTCCCGGCTCCGGCGCTGCCGGCAACGCTCCCTGACATCCCGGTTACAACCTGCCAACGCGCCGGGATTTACACCCGCCCGTAAACCCCCTGCTCTCCGAAAGGTCATTTGTGCTTTAATGTGGCTCGGGCACTACGGCTTCGGTCGCTGACACTTTTATGAAAATAGCCTTAATTTCAACCGGGCTGCTGTGAAATAAAACCTTACAGGGGGGTTCTCCGCTTTGGAAAAATCCTCTCTAAGCCCTACGGACTGGGATGTCTCCATCAGCAGCAGGTCCCTGGTCAGGTTTTCCAGCCCCGTTGTCCATCGCTTTGCAGAATCCTCGGACACTCGCTACTTCCAGCCAGGATCAATTAAAAATGGGCTCATTTGGGGAGAAACACTCATTATCCAAACTTCATGTTGTCCGGAAAAGCGATTTCCTCCGCGCTAAAATGCCCAAATTAGTCTTGCCCGGAGCTGTAAAGACGCTTGTCTTGTTTATTGAGCGATAAATATACAGGAGCAGTAACTAAATTCATCAGTCCCCCAACATCGCCGCTGGGAACGGCCCTTTCCGACGCGCAATCTCCAACCGCATGAATATTTTAGAGCCCCTTTCCCTTGGGCACTCGCCTTATCTCTGGAGCCTGGATATTATTTTCTGCTTTTCAGCTTTTGGGATGTATTGGAGAAAATGTCATTATTTGGAGCGGTGTGGATTACAGTCGACTTTCCTAAGCCAATTTATATTGGCAGGCTGCAGGTTTTTAAGAAGCCCTTATAAATCATTGCTATGGATTTCCATGACGTGGGTGCGGGGACGTCCCGGGCTCCTGAGCCTGGAGCTGCAGCCAACGTGGGACAAACTCCCCGTCCTCATCCCATCTCAGCGTCGCTGCTTCCCAACGACATCCCAACGACATCCCAGCGCCCATCAGGTCTTTAGGGAAGAGCCCAAAGGGGAAGGTGAAGACTTGGCCAACGCGGCCTGGAGGAACCGAGGGCATTGGAGCACCCCTACCCTACGTGACGACAACATCATGGCTTTCCATGGAAGTGCCCTTGAGGAGACAAATCATGGGACATCATGGGACACACAATCACTTCGGAGCCACGTTCTTGGCACTTGTCTCCAGTCACTGCTGTATTTTGGTGCTGCACAGCTGAAATAAGGAACTGAGCAGAGGCAGTAATAAGATGCACATCTGCAAGAAAGGGCATCATTAAGTGACATACTAATTGCAGATGGGGGAAAAAAAAAAGGCAGCGCAGTCATTCATTTGTCCCCCTGAAAATGCAAATAATAAATGCCTGCATCCCAATTAGTGCTGGCTGCATCTCGGGTCTGGCTCCTCAGAAGGAAGTCGGCAGCGCCAAGCCGGGGCCCAGGTTTACACCAGGACAACCCGCAGGAGAGAGGCAAAAAAGGCAGAGTCAAAAAGGTTGGGAGGGACCTTTGGAGATCATCTAGTCCAACCGGCACACACGGTCACCTAGAGCATGTGGCACAGGATTGCATCCCTACTTTTGTTTTTCTTTTTGATTCCAATTCCCACATGGATTCAATCTCTTGGGAACGAGGTGCTCCGAGCACATGGGAGAACTTGCACTGAAGTGTCAGAGCAACAAGTTTAGGAAAGCTCCCCTGCCCAAGACACCCAAACCCGTGGCAATTTATAATGGGTGGTGCTGGTGCACTAGAGCAGCGCCTGGGTGGTGGGCTAGAGAGCAGGAGGTCTCCTCAAGGGCACTTCCATGGAAAGCAGGGCTGAAGGTCAGCCAAGTCAGACCCATGCTCCACCAAAGGCACGGAGCAAGCTCCGTGCTCAAGAGGTGCATCTCTATCGTGGGGTTTATTCCCAGCTCCAGGCTGAGATCCGTGGGATAGGTCAAGCCTTCATTCCCCTTCCAGCCCATGGGTTACCCTCCGTGCACCACGTCCTGCTCACGTTGGGCACCTCTATGTGAGGAGCCCATTCCCCAGCAGGAAGCTCCATCTCCAGTGCTCAGATCTGACCTTCCAATTTGATTTTTATCCCAAATCCGGACCCAGTCCTGAATCCCAGCGCTTGGTTTGGGTCCTGGAGCCCCTTTGCTGGGTCTCTTCCGAAGGCTCCCACCCGGGCACCCACCTGGAGAAACCTTCAAACTAGGAGCTCGGGAAGAGCCGGAGGGTCCCCAGGGCCTGGCCGGTCCCTGAGGGTCCCGCGCCCCTCTCTGGAGGCAGCACTGGAGGTTCCAGCCCGTGTCCCGCACGTTCTGCTCCTCTCTCCAATCTTCCAGCTGGTTTCTGCAAGGCCTCCTCCTCTCACCTTCATTAAAGGAAAATAAAACAAAGATTTAACAAAGGATGCATTTTTTTCCCAGGAAGAATCAGATTTTGTTCCTCTGCCTGACCACGGACGTGCCAGGAGCTGCGATATCGGGTATTCAGCAGGAATTTCCTCCTCAATGTTACGGGATTCCTTTCCTTGCCACTTTTCCGAGCTGTATTACACACTGCCCCATCCAAGCCAACATATTTATTATCCCCCAACTCATCTCCAAGTCCGTCTCCTCAAAACAAGGGGAATTTCATGGAATCTGATTCCGAATATTTCACTTTTCACAAAGGCTTTTTCCTTGAAGACCAAACAAGATGGGCCAGACACAAAGTCAGCCTCCTATTTCTGGTGCTTGGGCTACATCAGGATGGACTTTCCGCAATCCTGGAGCTTCAGCTCAACACCTTAATTTGAACCAGTCCAAATGGACATCAATGTCTTCCACTTTTCCCTGATTTTGGTAAATAATTTAACCTAAGCTGCTCTGGGTGTCTGCTAACCAGTATAACCCAGAGTCCTGGTAGACAGACCAAATATTTTGTGTTCTAGCAGAGAAACCGTGGTATGGAGGAAATATGTGAGACCCTAGTCAAGCTTTGCCTTTTTCCTAGGGAAAAGGCTGTTCCAAGGCAGCTCCAGGCAGGAACACCCAGAAGTTTGGGGTGTTTTCCAGTGTTGAACACAAGTTTCAGCCTATGAAGCCCCTCACGGGACAGGACTGTCCGCCCTTGGCCAAAGCCACTGCAAGGTCCTTCCTATGCAGAAACCCCCAAGGAATAAAACAGTCACAAACAGACAAAGAACCCATCAAAAAGCAGGGGGGAAAAAAGCAGATTTGGGCAAGCCAGGCTCACTGTCCAGCTTCTCTTTGCTGCATTTGGTAGAGCTGAGTGCCCTGCTCCCTATTGTGACCCTACACCCGCTTAGGCTTAAAGCTCCTGCGGTTAAACCCAGGTCTGGACACAAGGGACCGTGGTCTGCAGACAAAGCCAAGACGCGATGAGTCGCGGGAAGAGGAGCCTGTTCCTCCGTAACCTCCCACCCTTCATTAATAACCCTGTCATGGAGCGTATGGCCCCAGCTAATTAAAACGAATGGCACATGACAGAGCTGCAAACAGCGCCGTAATTCCATTATTTATTTATTTTTTTCCCCCCCCATCTTCTCCTGTCTCGCCCTTGAGGGGTGAGAAGCAGGGCCCAGGCGTCCTGCTTGGAGCAGGGAATCCCAGGGACGCCGGGAACCCCAGGGACGCAGCCCTCCCTTCCTGGCTGGAAGGACCCTGCAGGCGGGGCAGAATCTTGGATTTCGGTGCCAGGCGGCAGCCGCGGCCCCTTCCCGCCCCGCAGCATTCCCAAAAGAGCGGACACCTCCCGTTGCCATGGCAGCCGGGTTCCCAACGAGCGGCGCTCCATCCTAGCTGGAAAGCCAGGGTCTCATTAACGCACTCGGGATGCACTGGAGTCCCCCCAGGACAACAACATCCTTCCCCAAAACCAGGACCTTCTGCCCGCCTTGATTTGGGTTTTCCCGCTTTTTCCCTTTTTTTTCCCCCCTCGTTTAATTTTAGCAAGCTGCTGCCGGGGCTGGGGTGAGGAGCGTGGCCCAGGGGATGTTTCCTCCCCTGCTTGTCCAAGCACCAAGGGACGGGACAAAAGGGACCAAGGCAGACGTGGACGGTGCAGTCGGGCTGAGAAGCAGCGTTCTTAGCAAGTTGGTCTGCTGCAAATTAATTGCAGCATGTAACGTCTGTCCCCCTTCCCGAGTTTCCCACTCACGGAAACACACACATCCCGACACCAAGACCCCCTTTTAAAGCTCCAAGCATCCAAAAAATTTCACCATCTCCCTAATTCCTCCGCTGGAAATGTGCAGGTTTCGAAGCCGAGCCTGGCCTCGCTGCTCCGCAAGGCGCCTTCGAGCCCCCGCAAGCAGCAACACCTTGGAAGCTGCTAACGCCGTTAAATGAATATTCATAAATTATTGTGCTATACGCACGGCATTAAGGTCACACCTTCCAGCTTCAAAAGCACGTCCCAAGCAGGGATTCATTAAGGCCCCAGACTTCCCCCCCAAAAAGGAGCCCATCCTGGGCTGGGGATTGCATTTAAACCACAGCGACTTTATTAAACGCTATAGCAATAGACTTATTCTAATAGAGTACAAAGCCTGGCTCTGGCCACCCTAAACCCTGGCTCCAAGCGGAGGAGCTCGGCAGAACCCGATCAAACAGACCTAATGTGTGCAATATATCTCGGGTGAGTAATATACGGCCACATTTCCTGCTCCATTTACCCACTTTTAACTACACCTGACCTGCTCTTATCCTAATAGGAAACGGCTGCTCTTCCCGCGGCCCGTCCTGCACACGTGTTTTTCTGGTAATGGCCAAAGCTAAATCACTTCCCCTTCTCTTAAGTGCCCGGCACCAGCTGCCTGGGGATGTTTAACTACCCCGAGCCCTTCTGCAAGACCCCCAGGTCGGCTCTATGTCCCACGGCTCCGCACCGGATCCGGGAGGATGGAGCCCAGTGGGATTCTCGCTGCTCCTGAAAACACGGAGGAAAATCCCCCAAGTGCTCCAGTTTCTCCCTGTCCTGCTCGTGCAAATTGGTGCTTTGCAGGATGGGGACACGGAACTGCCCTGCAGTGAGCGGGTCCCTTCTCATCAGCCCAAAATTAGGTCGGAAAAAGGCAAAGCTGCAGCTTTTAAGCCAGGTTTTTCCCCCCGCAGAGCTGGGTTTGTAGTGATCCATTGTGGTTGATTTAAAGCTTCCTGAGCGGGGCACTTAAATGGGCAATTTCCCTGGAAAACGTGCCTGATCCGCACGCGCACATCGGCTGCGGCTTCCCGGCCGGAGCCACAGCAGCGCGGCTGCGTTTCATTACTGCTATTAATTATTACAGAGCATTGCAGGGACTCGGCGGCAAAGGCAAAAGGAAACAGAGACCATTAGGGATATGTTGACTCCGGAGGAGAATTCCTGAGCTCGCTTAGAGGCGCTGGAGCCGCCGCTCGATGCAAATAAATGAGCAAAAGGGTTTTCTGAAGGAATTAGCACGTGGCATCTGCAAATTGCAGCAGTTGTCTCTGTGCCTTCCAAGGGATGAATTGCCTCTGTAATTCCCCACCATTTAACTGCATAAATCTCACACAAATAAACCAGCAATTTGCATATGCACAGAAAAGAAATTACGGAAACACAAGGAAAGAAGTTACATATTTTTTCCAGCTCAGGCTGCAAATAAACAGGCACTGCTTAATAGGAAATCTGCCTTCGGGCCTGGCTTGGAAAACAAAATTTAGGAAACCCTTTAATTTTAAATAACAAGCACCCGCGAGGCTGTAACATCGCTTGGAGCACGTGCAGACCCAGAGTGTTCGGAGCCAACGAGCTGCCCTTTGGGAATGATCTCAATTCCCTTGCAATTTCTATGGGGATCTCTGAGGCTTTCAGTGTGACACAAGGAGACACAATCAAGCCAGAAATAATAAAATCCTACCCCAAATTTCTCAAGATGGACCCAGGGATGGAGCTGGCAGGCGCTCGGAGGATGAGCAGAGGAGCCGCTTCCCATTAGCTCCCCGTGTGACTGATCTCATTCAGAGGTTGTTATTCCAAAACACCCTAATCCGCTTCCAAATGACTTAATCCCATTTGGAAGGATGTGCTTTCCTTCCAAAGTATTTGTACAGGGGAGAAATTGGGGACAAAAATCAATCAGAAACAGCTCTTCGGAATAACATCTCGCGCAGAAAAGCTCTCAGTGAGGACACGCGACGCCACGGCGCGTCGGAGAGGTTTGGGGAATTAAAATACTATTGGGAAAAACGCCTGCAGCTTGTGAGCAAGGTGCACGTGTCCCTCTGCTCCTCGCCTTGCCCTTAACCTCCAAGAAGGACATGTTTGAGCTCCGGTGCTCCGAGAAGCCCTCAGCATCCTCGGCAGTTCAGACAGACCCGATAATGGGACGTTTCTCCCCAAAACATATCCCCAGAGCACTGCTTCTGTTTGAGGATGTGGCAAGCAGGGTGGGATGGGGAGAGAACAAGTTCGGGATTAAACCTGCTCCTCTCCATCTCATTCCAAAGCCAAAAGGACCTGTTGCATCTGGTATTTGCTGGAGCTAAGGAGCAGGGTGCCCATTTCAGCCTTCCTCCACCACTTCCTTATATTTCTTTAAAGTAAAAGATCTTTGGAAAACGCAAGAAACAATTTAGCTTCTAACCATGTCCTTACCAAAGCCAGCAGCTAGACGGAATGTTTGGCGCAATGATCCCATGAGGATGCACCAAATAAATCCGAGAGCCGAGCGGCTCCCGTTAATCCCCCTGGCAGCAGGTTTGGTGACATGCAAAGCGGGAATGTGACCCTGGATTCCCAGGAACCGCAGTCAAAAATTGCGTTACCAACATGGGATAGAGTGAAAAATGAAGCAGTAATCCTCACCTTCAGGCTCCGAGAGGGTCAAAGCTGCCCCTTTTAGACCACTCTTCATCCTGCACATCTTGCCCCCAAAATTATAATTCAATACGCTGAGAGCCAAGAAAGATCTAATAACATTTGTCTGCATGATTTGGGTTAAAAATAATTGCTGCTCAGACATATCTGCCTGACATGAGCAATTAGATAACTGGGTACTTATAAGCTGTCATTTCCTACGAGCATATTTTAACGTGGCCTTTCTAAGCTGACCTTTAGACCTGCTGTGGCTTCCCGTGCTCGCTGCTCTTGCGACCCATTTGTTTTTGGAGCTGGGCCGTGTGCTCACGAGGCCTCGGGCTAGGAAAGCACTAGGACAGGATGATCCCAGAGCCCACAGCTGGCACAGGGCGAGCAGGGACCCTTTGCAGAGCTTTGGGGGCTCCTCTGGTGGCAACCATCCCCAACTGGCTGCAGATCCACCAATGTCACCTACTGCCACCGTTTGTACCAAGAGACACGGTCTAATGTGTGGGCATGAGAAGAATGGGGACAGTCCAGGACTAGTGGGACAAATTAGTCAAATATCTTCTAATTTTAGGAGTAAGTTGCCTAAAACTGCAGCCTGTCTTTACCACGGCTGTGTCTGGGCCAGATGCTAAGGTGGCCTTTGCTTGGATGTTTCCCATGGGTGGACGCAGCTAAGGGCCCTTTTCTGAGTTTGCTTCATCTGAGAGTTTGTCTCCTTTCAGAGTAGGCCCAAGAGCTCCTAAGAGGATGTAAGGACCAGTTTATCTAATCGAGAATGAAATTCCACAGTGAGACTGTATCAAGGAGAGATTATCTGGCATGCTTGGAAAAAGAGATCACAAGATTATCCCAAAACGGGGCTCGTTTGTGCTGAGATAACAACAGGTAATTGGCAGCCCCCTTTGCATGGTTGGGTCACCCAGAGCAAGGGCTGCAGGCAGAAAAGGAGCAGCTTTTCCAAAAGAAAGGCCTGACACGACTCAACGGGAAGGAAAAACTTCTGGAAAGGATCAGGGCAAGGCCATGGATTTATGAAGTAGCTGTTCGCCTGACTCTAATTTTTAAAGCGTTATTATCCTTTTAGCAGGGCTGTGGGGTAGATGGAAGCCAGAGCTTTGTGATGAGGAGCAGCTGAGCGCCACGTGCACAGCCCTGCCTTCCACACTGCAACGCGGTGGGGACGGCCACACAACACTGGGTGCTCTGGGTGACCCTACGTGTGCAGCAGGTTGGACTACATGACCTCTAGAGCTCCCTTCCAACCTTCAGGATTTTATAATTCCATGATTCTATGCCTGGACTTGACGTATGAAGCAGCAGAATCCGCGGAGAAAAGGAGCACCAATGACAAACTCAACAGCTTCCGGCTTTCCCAGCGCTCCAGCTCTCACAGTCTCCCCAAACGCTCCACAGGACCATGTCCTTTCCATGAGGAAAAGCCCAGAGAATCCCTGTTTATCAAGCTATAGGTTATATATAGCACCCTTGCAGCCTACGGAGCCCTCCGCACGGTCGCAGCCCGCACGCCTTCCCAAGAGCAGAACCGGAGCAATCCAAGTAAGCGCATTCCCGCCGGCCTGGAGCGGCGCGAATCGCGTCTAATGGAGCTGAAGCTCGGTGGGACAGCTAATGGGTGCTTATTAGCACAGCCCATGGACTATTCAATCAAGCATACAGGGGAACTAATGGGGATGGATGGCCAAAACACAACATGAGGATTTACCTCTTTTAGATAAATAGGCGATGGGCTGGTGATTGGGTTAATCTTGTGTTTCTATGGGAAAATTTATACCTAGCTAATAAAAATAGGAGATGTGAGTAATTGCATCCCTAGGTCTGAGTGTCACTGCCTTTGCTATCCTGGCAGTAGGTGCGTTTCCCTCGGGAGCTGGGAAGTGTGGCTCATTGGGGACCTAGACACTCATCTTCCCAAATGTTTGGGAATGCTTTGGGAGAGGAACCCTCATTTTGGATGAGCACGTGGGGACGATAATGAAAAGCGTTACGCCTGAGATGTTGACGGGCTGCAAGAGGTGCTGATACAGACGGGGCATTTGCTGCTGCTCCCCTAATATCAAGCATGGGGCTAAAAACCAGTCCTCCTGCCCATGGCTTGAGCCCTCCCTGTGAAGCGGGCGAGGGTCTGCATGAAACTGCTCCCAAAGTCCCAACTTGTCCTGCTCCATCCCCTCCCTTCAGCAAGGGCTTCCCTGGATCTTCCCAAACCTGAGGTTTTCCCACCTTTTCCCTCGAGTTGGTGGGGGATGAAGGGGAGCAGGGGTACCAGACAAGCCCTATCCCAAACCTCTGCCTCCCAGTGCCTGCTTTCCTTTCTGTTCCCCCCTTTCCTTCCCTTTGAAAGGCCTCCGATGGGCTCACAGATGGCAATTCCAGCCTGATAGATCCTAATGGCATTACTGGTGACAGACCAGATGTCCAGGGAGGAAAAACGCTCCTTTTAACCCCCAAATTCACCCAGAGCCTCACCTTTGTAGGATGGAGGAGATTGCAAAGGTACCTTCCTGGCACACACTTCCATCCTCCCATGCCTCGTTTTCCTTTCTGTTCCAAACTGCCTAAATCTGACACTGAACGGGTCCCATTTTGAACAGCAACAGTGTAAAAACACTATAAAGATCTCACGTGGTCCTCTGTGCCATCACTGGAACGTGTCCTATAATGACCACAAAGAAATACCACTGATCTGGGGTTACTGAGCGAACCGGAGCACATTTCCCTGCCTCTTTGGAGGCAAATGCAAATGAAACGAAAACCACAGACACAGGGAACAGGTCAGAGAGACTCAACGCCCGCAAATCCCACGTTTCCCTTCTTTAAATCCAATGAACACAAGGGCAGGAAGGTGCAAATTAATGATTAATAATTAAATCCCCATGGGACAAGCAGGGGACGCTGTGGCTGGTACCAGGTAACTCCTTCCCCCTAACACTTTACAGCGGGAAGGTCGCAGCTGGATCGCTCTTGGAGATGGGAAGAATCCCGGCAGCTTTTGCAGCTTGGATAAAGCTGCACTGGGCAGGGGGGAGACATCCCACAGTACAACGTGTGCACGGAGAAACCCCACTGTTTTATGGGATGACAAGTGTGAAGCACAAGCAAGTAACAAAAGGGGAATATTATCTGGCTTTAAACATAAGGTAATGTGGCAGCAAATCCCTGGGAATACCAGGAGCTGGGCGCCCTGCGCAGATGCTCTGCTGCCATCAGCTGGCAAAGGCACTGGAGTGCCCGGGATTCTCCCCGATCCGCAGGGAGCTGAAGCAGGACTTGGATTGCTCCAGAGCCGCACGCCACTGTCGGAAAGGAGAGGGAAAGGGGCCCTATTGGCTCCATCGTCATCATCATCAGCCACAGGATGCTCCGGAGGCAGGAGCTGCTGTTACAGGTCCCTCACACAGGTGTGGAGCAGCATGCTCTTTTGGGCTCAGAAAGCTGCTTTTTAGGTGTGCAGTCCCCAAGGGCTCGGGTTATGCTCACAGCTCCTGCCAAGGCCAGGCTGCCGCTTAGGCCACGTAACGCAGTTTGGGACAGACCTGCATTGGATTTCCACACCTTCCCCACCTGTATTTCCCTTTCTGCCAAACACCAGTGCAGATAACGCTCCTCAGGTGTCTCCTGTATGAGATAAAACAGAACCAGCTCCCCACAGCTGACACAGCCGACGTGCAATAAAAATCTCCGTTTCCACTCTCTTCAAATCATCAGATAGAAACTCAAGCGACTTCCCCAGAGGGGAGAAACCCCAAGTTTTTTGCTTCTCATATTTAATTTCTGTTTCTCTCATGCTCCTTCCAACCTCAAATTCTAATTGTGGATACAGCTCATGATCATTCTTTGGAGTATTTCACCAATCTCTTTGATGGGTACCCCAAATTTCTGTTCATCTATCTACATCTTGCCTCCATCTCCAGGGTTTTTATTCCTCAGGAGATTCCTGTGGTGCTGCTGATGATCACATGGAAGCAGGGAAGGGAACTAGGGAAGCAGGAAAGGGGACTGGTAGACTTTTTTTTTCCTCTCCTCTCTTTTTTATCCCCTCAAACAGGATGGGATGATTAAGAGGCAACTACTCTACATCTCAAATGGGATGGGATGATTAAGGAGCAGCCGGACTAGGAAAAAGCAAAGAGTCTGATGCTCCCAGGGCTGGCTCCACCACCCAGAGCATCTAAGCCAAGGCAGGTCTGCCCTGCCCTGCTACAGCACAAAGCCAGAGCCTCACAAGTAGTTCAGCCCATGGAGGGCTCCTCTTGACAACACAGGCTTTAAAGCAGGACCCACAAAAACCACAGCCAAATGCTACTATGGGTTTTTAAAAGGATCAATGCAGAGAGCAGAAGGAAAAGGGGCTGTGATGCTTCTGTGGCCAAAATATTATCACTTGATGGTATCATGGTATGTAACAAAGAGGAACCAGAGCAGGACCTGGAGGAGCCGGGATGGTCAGGATTAGGTTAGGACGTGAGGAACCCTCTGCACTCAGCAGCCCTGGGCCGATTTAGGGAATTCACTTTCCTGAAGGCACTGCTCCCTCCAGAACTGCTTTGCTGTCCCACGGGGCTTTTCCTGGGACCACTCGGAAGCCTTCCCTTCTGTTCACGTTGCCAGGTAAGACTGCCCGAAGCACTGGCAGCATCATGGACTGGCGGAACTTGGCACCCAGCGCTGCAGAAGCTGCAAATCGTCTTCTCAGGAAAGGGGTAAACCTCTCATTTGGGAAAGAGGGGGAGAGGACCGAGGTCCTTCTTTCCCCTGGACATTCCTCCCTTCCCAGGATTTGGCAGAGGGAGCAGCCCGAGAGCCCCCTGCTCTGTGTCCTTGCAAAGCAGGTGTCGCTGCCCAGACAGATCCGACTGCCCTGGCTCGGATGGAGCCCCTGACCTAGGGCTGAACTGCTCTATATCCCAGACCCAGTCCCCCACGGAGCTGATTTTCCAGCGTGGCAGATCAAAGACCGCTGTGAGGAGCAAATCTATCAAAGGCTCGGCACCCCAAGCTCGCCCCGGCTCGCTTTCATGTTCTCTTTTAACAAGCATGTCCCTTCCCATTGGTGAGCAAGCGCTTTCAAACGGATGATTATCACATTTCCCTATTAACGGGAAAGATCGGCCGAGCATAAATCTGAAGAGGTGCCACTATCTGCACGTTGCATGTATCACACCAGGGAAAAACACTGCTGGGCAGAGGCATCCCAGAGTGACCACGTCTAGAACTGGCAGCTGGTTTTAACTCTAGCAAAAAGACAAGAACCAGCTCATTACTGCATCTGCCACTACAGTGCTTACCCATTAAGAAAGGGTGATTTCTTTCTGTACATAGTGAACCTGTCTCTCAAGCAACACCATTTCTTACCAGAAACTGTGCCTGTGTTAGTGGAGATGTTCCTGGATTTCACCTAACAAGGTCCTTATGGTTGGTCATGCATGTGCTACTGGATATCCTGGTCTCGTGGTGATCTAGAAAGAGCCAGAAAACTGTCATCTAATACGAATTAACAGAAAGCAATTTTCTTCTTCAAGGTGTTTGAGTGAAAATTTCTGAAAATTCACTTTGAGTGAAAATTTCTCCCTGTGAAGTGACTTATATAGATCCTGCCATCAGCCCAAATGGTTGTTGGAGTCTCCAGTGTTGTTTAACCTCCTTTATTTCCCACCTCCCACGCTAACTGGGATGCTCCCGCATTGGGATGCTGCTGAGATGCTGCATGAACCACCTGGTATTTGGGATGCTCTAAAAGCCACTGAATTAGCATGCAAATATGAGATGTAATCTTGTTTTTAGCCGAGAACCACAATAATTCAGAACCAACCACATTTTGTTTTGATTTTACATAAATTCACCAATGTAAGTGGCAGAGAAATACGATTCCACATACTCACATTTCCAAAACAGTTGCTGCTTTCACTTCAGCAAAGTATTTTATATGTTACAGGCAAAAATATTTTGCTCAACTACCTTAAGAAGGTTGTTCTATTCCGCATTTCTGTTTCCAATAAATCTCTCAGGACAAAAATATCCCCTGCAGCATATATAAGGAAAGGACAAAAAGGCGTTAAATCCTCAGAGAGGGAGAGGGCAGGGGCAGAAAAGAGATAAATAGTTTACTTCTATTATCTTTACCATATGTTCTATTCAGACTGGATACACATAAACAGCATGTAATCTTCAAGCTCAGCTTTAAACTCTTTGAAGTGACCTGACCATACTACTGATTTATTTCAAACTAACCTTTCTCTTTGAACCCTAGGTCAAGGTTAATTCTATAATAAAACATACCTTATACAGCTGGCTTTTCCAGTGTTGCTAGCAAGTAACGAACCCCTCAGTCATAAGCATTTGTTTTACTGAGTGCAGTATTGTATTTCTATTTTCCCTTCCCTATATTAATTTCCTTCACAGACCCTAGTTAAGGAGAAAAAAAATCTCTTTTCCGGTCCATGAGATCAATTTTAAACACACTGGAATTAAATGAAGACGTTTAAGCCACATTTCTATGCTGAAATGCATCCACTGGCACCAGAAGCTCTTTTTATTACCATGTATGTTAAATAATCAGACCCGCAATTTCATAAGATGCTCTACAGCTACTCAAACTCTTCCACAAGCAGTGACCCTTTCCGAACCTTCGACATTTATTTTTGCACTGAATCACAGCAAAACACTGGTTTCTATATCTAGAATATAAGGATGGTTTTTATATCTATAAAAATAAAAATGAAAAGGGAAATATATTTTAACATAAATTTATTTTTATACATACATATATATATAAAAGAATATATATATGTGTGTGTGTATATATATATATAATTACACCATCCAGATTTGCTTGGAGCAGTTGCTCACACTAGAAGACTGTATCTGGTGTTGCTAATATCACAGGAGAACAACTGCACTAATAATTTTAATAGGAAGGCAGTGGCCTTTCGCTACTGTTGGTCCTGACGTATCCTCACACGTTCTGCAAGCCTAAGCCTACATCAGGTCCTGCACCACTGGCAAACGAAGAGGCATCTGCCTTCGATCGGCTCCAAAAAGCTTTCAGTCCTCCAGTCTCTGGTTTAGTGGCCGCTTTGTAAAACACGTGTTTTAGTTGAGTGTTAGATGAATTTAACCAGGCAGCACTCGGGGTCAGCCCCAATGCAGCAAACTTGTTATCTCATCAATATCTGTCATTGTCTAAATCAGCTGAGCTTGCCGTAATGGAACCACCATCCATTTGAGATCCCAAAGGCCCACATCAGTTGGGGATCAATGCGTGCAGCATCTTAACTGTTATGATGCCAGTCACGTCTTGGATCTATTTCAGGTTTCTTACACCAGGACAAGTCAAGAAAACATCTATACCTTGAGAGATTCTCTTAAAATAATATAAAGAAGTACTGGCATGGTGAGCATCTCTAAAATTTGTGGCTCCAAATAAGCTCTTTTCCCTTTATTTCTCCCCATTGGCACAGCACCAGGCTGACCTTCACTTCTGGCTCCTCTGCAAGGACTGCTGCCTTCCCCACTCCTTAAATAGTGACCAGGAAGCCCAGTTCTCCATAGGGAATTACTAGTGCCACGTGGAGGGCCAAGTGCATCCTGATCTACCCCAAGATCACAGCCATGGTGATACTATAAAACAAAAAAAAAAATATGGCATGCTGCCTGCCACACCCGGTATCAACAGCTATTGAGAGCAGTTGGTGATGATGTCTTGGTGATAGCAAATCTACCTCAAAGCAAAACCTATATAGACGGGACTGAAAGGAGCTGGAACTGATCCATAGTGATGGACGGTTCTAGATCTCATTCCCTGGTCACAGGAATGTGTATCCTTACTCATCCAAGCATCCTGATATGAGAATGGTCAATGCTGATAGATGCAGGTGTGGACTGACCACAAAAGTGGTCCAAAAAGAGAAGCCTAGATGTCGTCTGACAGTGAGAACTTTGCAAGCAGGGCTGTTATTGAGGCCAATACCTACTCATAACCGTTCCTACGGAGAAGGGAGCAAAGAGGCCTCCAGATCAAGAGGAACTGATGCGTATCAGGGTCACCAGATTTTTCTAGATGTTGTTGCTTTATCAAATGTCTGCAAAATGACCCTCATCAGGGTCCCTCCCAACTGCCACTGCCCCCAGGCTCTGATATCTGAAGCATAATACTGCTCCCACAGCAAAAGCTGCACTTTGCTGTGTGAAAAGTGCACGAAATGCACAGCTATGGGGAGCGATGGAAACCAACACTGCCTTCTGCTCCCTGAGAGAAGGCGCCATCTTCCCCCAGCCCCTCTCCCGCCTCAGGCCAGGGCGCCATCTTCCCCAGCCCCTCTCCCTCTCTCCGGCCAGGGCGCCATCTGCCCCAGCCCCTCTCCCGCCTCAGGCCAAGGCACCATCTTCCCCAGCCCCTCTCCCCTCC
>JAVCKT010025758.1:0-11450 GCA_032273925.1 Rhynchotus rufescens
GTGCAAGGAGAGGGCCTACTTTGTTTTACACAATATGTTATCTAGTCTTTGCAGATCTTCTAATCTCTGTGTTCCAAGTGATCAAACCTAATAGAGGACATTTGGCTATATCTTCATTGGCTTCTCTTTTCCTTTTATAAATAGTGAGTACTTGGGGTGTTATATAATACTTTGTTTAATGCTACAGCACTGACTGGGCATCTTGGAAGCGTTACACTGCACTTTGCTTGCATGCACAGCAGGCTGGAAAAATCTTTGAAGGTTTCAGATCAAGGCAAGGTGCCTTTATATACTGGAAAAAAAAAGGCACTAAAAGAGATCTGCAGTAATAACCACCAGTGTATGGGGTTGAGCTATTCCATAGGTCCCTCCTAAACCTGCCCCATGAATGGCAATCAAGGAATCAGAGCATCCTGAACAGGCTGTAAGGGGGCAGGTGGCTCACTTGGCTTTCTTAGCACATCAGGAAATGGAGAGCAGCAGAGACTCCTGCTTTCCAGCAGTGGACAGTGAATTTCTGGCAGCAGAACGGCCTGTCGTTGTGACAGCTCCCCTGCCTTCCTCCGATGAAGGCCCTCCTCCTCGTTCCCTAGCATCTTTGGGTCTCCGATGCCATTGGTGAGAGCTAATGTTCATATCCATGTCCCGTTTGCCTGCTGATCACAAACCTGGCAGGAAGGGCTGGCTTTCCTCCCCTTCCCCCGGGTGGCTCGGGCAAGGCAGCTCCTCCGTATCCTTTCTGCCCTGTGCTCCCCTTCCTGGCAGCCCCGTTCCTCCGTCTCCTGGCGTGTCACCCTCACTCCTGCACGAAGCGTTTCCTTTCCCTGGGCTGCCCTCTTCCTGACAAACGTGCTCTCCGACTGGCACCGCCACAGCCTCAGTCCTGCCAGTGCCGTTTCAAGTCGGTCCAGCCCATTCACAAGTGTTATATACTTAATTACTCCATGTCGGTCCCGATGAACCAGTGAAAAAGGCTGTTCTCATGAAAACATGAGAAGAATAAAGGCCTGGCTGGCTATGAGTGCATGAAACAATTAAAACAGTGTGCAGCCGTGTGCTCCCTGCTCCTTCCACCCAATTGAATTAATTAGCTAAACTGATTTGGGAGATCATCCTTTGTCCTGCAGGCTCAGTCCTTCCTGGCAATTATTTCAGGATAAATTGCAGCAGTGCACATTGTTCTGTTTAGTCTCTTTAATCAAAAGTGTCTTTGCTTTCTGTGGCTGAGCACTGGAATGTATGGCTAGGAGCAGTCTCAAGCACTTACCTAGGCTGCCCATCTGCTTGCAGGTGGGATCAAACATACCTGTGCTCGTCTTAGCAGATCTTTGAACTGCTTCTGAAACTTCCTGTGATGGTATTACCAACAACCCCTACAGATAATCAGTTGCAGGGCTGACAGGCCTTATGTTAGAATTTTTTTCCTAATGTTTGGCTTAAATTTCCATAACTGCATATTTAGTTACTTGTCATGTTCGTGATGGACATTGAGAACAATTAATCACCATCCTCTCTCCATTACAAATCCTTACATATTTCAAGTATGTTATCATGTCTTCTCTTAGTCTTCATTTTTTTTTCTAGACTAAACAATCTAATTCTTTCAACCTTCCCTCCTTCTACATCTGTTATCATTTTTTATAGCTTTCATCTGGATTCCCTCCAACTGTCTTATTTCCTCTGAAAGTTTGGTACACAGAAAAGGATGCAGTAATATACTCAGGGCCTTGCCAGTGCTGAGGAAGAATAATGACTTGATTAGCATGTAGTATTATTATGAAAACAAATCAGACTGCCTTTTTCTGCAACTACATACCATCCTGATTTATAATTTGTTTATAGACCACTAGAAATCCCCTACAGTTCCTCTGACAGTGGTGTTGCCCCGCAAGTCTCCCTTTTACATTTGTGCACTTGAATTGTCCTTTGATGGCAATTTTCATGCATCTTTGTGTATTTAATGCTGATTTCAAAATATTTATCCAAATTATGTGAATTCATAATGAATGCTAATTTGATCTTGTAAACTACTTGCACCCTCACACCAGATTTTATAAGTCTTTTCCTCTACTCAGGTATTAGATCCTCAGATATATTAGGCATCAGAATAGCAGCTAACTTTTTTTGAAAACCCTGATGAAAAGGAATGACTGAATATCACCAGCTCTTCTGTTGTTGCTGCTGTTGTGCCCACCTCTCTGGTGAGCACTAGCCATGGATGCAACATAGCTAAATTTTCTTGTGCTTTTCAGCTATGCCAGCAAACAGACTCAAATTTGCCGATGTTTTAGCCACAGTAGTCACTGGTAAGACTGCAGATTAGCCTGTGCAGAGCTTCAGGTTACTGCAGCAATGTTCTCTGATGCACATCTTATTTCAGACTAGCAGTGCTATGCTGTGCTGCATTTTGTTTTCTATCACATTTGTGTGGGCTTTTTCTGTTGTGTTTCATTTCCTTGCTTGTCCCAGTTTTAGATTGTTACACTGTTTGCTGTTCCCTCGATAAGCAACAGGTCCTTATTGATGCTTCTTAAATTACTCCTTTTGTATTTTAAGGTAATTAAATAGATCCTTTTATATTGCTCACTTAATCTGCATTGGGTTAATCTGCTATTGTACCTTTGATTTGGCCACTCTCAAAAGCTCATCCAAACTCTTTTCCTCTTAGACCTTCTTTGCTTGGGAGCTTCATAAATTAGCCTCTAAGTTTGCCACAGTCTGCATTTTCTCTTTCAGTTCAGTAGTGTTTTTCTTTCACCCTTGTCATTTCTTTTCCTGTGAGTCATGAAATCTTTCATTTTATAATAACCATTTCCATTTGACTTTCTTTTCGTAACTGAATTCTCATCCAATTCTTTCTTGAAGTTGAAGTCAAAACTAACACACCACCATAAGCTCAGGTCTTTTGACACTTTATGGCCTCCCTGATTAGAAAAATACCTGAGTATATGGCTCAGAAAAATACCTGAGTATCTTTATAGAAATAAGAGACATGTTTAACAGACACCAAACTTTGACCCTTTGCGGGTTCTGACAGCTTTTTGAGTTTTTGTCTGCTTTCATGGCAGAATTCCTCTATCCAGGAGAACTGTCTTTGAGGTTGTTACCAGTGTTGCCCTTGTAGTGGATTTTTTTAACAAACTAGTGACCTAAGCCTTCTGCAAAGCAATCACAGCTAAGAAACACATCCTGCCATGATGCCTGCTACTTGACATTATTTTCAAGCTTGATCTTCATGTTTTTAAAATTACTTGGAAGAAGTTTCTGTAAGATAACAGTGATGGGCCTCACGGTACATGGCAACCACCAAGTGATTAGATATGACCAGCTAAGGCCTTACTGTTGTGACAGATAGTCAACATACAGAGCAATGTGACCTGCTCCAAGCTGAGAACAAAACAGCTGGTACTTTTAAAATATGTATGTTATGAGAAGAGAGGAACAAGACGCGCCATTCCTTTACTGAACAGTCAGTGTGACTGTTAGGCTCAGACTACCAGTATTTTTCCTTAGGAAAGGATGTATGTGGTTCTGCTACTTGAGCATATTTCTATTTTTAATTTTCCGTTTATTTTTTTAAATTGTCTATAATAGTTATTTCAGATCGCTGTAAATAGAGGTCACACATTTCAGTTAAACCAGAACTGTCTTTTTTGCCTTATTTTACCCTGCTATCAGTGCTGCTTCAACAGCTCTGTGGGAAACATCATCATTTTTCTCTCTTCTGAGGCTCCAAATATTAGAGTTATTTTAAGGGGAGTGATTTTGGGAGTGGTTTTGGATTCAGTCTGTAGTCAGACTGATAGGTTCTATATCATGTATATTATATAATCCCTGTAATTTAAGAGTTCATGAGGAAAACAAAGCATTTATTGTATTCGGAGGTATTTCCAGGGAGTGAATAACTATGATTAACTGAACAAGCCATTAGCTACCACTATTACTCCACTCAAATGCAGCTGAAATAGCATTTTTTCAGTGGTAAAAATATTTGGCAGTACTTCAGTTGCCAAAAAAAGTTTACAAAGGGCATTTTTGGAAAGTCGTCTACATTCTTAAGAGACACCAAAGATACTATTTAAAGGCACCAGACTGAATTTTCCAAGACTGAAGTTGTTCATGATTATTGTTTCTCTAAATCCCTAGATCTAGGCATTTTAGTAAGTATATAATTTAGGAAAACTTGATATTTCACTAATCTTATGCCCACATATGTATTTATATGTATATATGTGTGTGTATATACACATATATGTAGTAATCTAACAATTAAAGTAGCTATGGTGATAAAGTTTACTTTGGATTTATTAAATATTCACACTCTGTTATCACCATTATATTTTATGTGTTCTTGTCAGATGTTCACTGCAGTAAATACAGTTTTCCAATTGCTCATGTCAGTGCTGAAGCATACACTACATATAAGAGACTACAATATATTCTGGATAATTTTATATAAAAATAGCATTAAAATAGTAAAATATTTTTATTACTGATGTGGGCCAAAGAGCACGACTTGACAGTTGAATAAGTTAATCACCTTCTTTTTTTTTTTTTTTTTTAAATGCTATTTTGGAGTAGAGGTAGATCGTTCTTTTTAATAAATCTTTAACACCTGCAATGTGTTATTTACTAAAATTTTTGCTTAAAGAAATTTGCCTTTGTGCTGAATATCTATTCAAAAGTAGAAACAAAGTATTTCTTCAGGGTAACAAAAACAGTCTTCAGATTATTTTTGAATTGCATATTTTTGATAGTTTAATCTGATTAGAAACTCTGAAGTTTCTTCATCTTCCTTCGGCTCACACAACTTATTGATGTATCTTTATTCTTTGCATAATATCAAATCTCCTCAGAAGTTCTGTAGTAGTTTTAATTAGAAAAGATCAAAGTACTTTGCAAGAATTCATCTGTTTAAAACACTTGGGAGACTAGGAGTGATGAGAATTTGATGATGTTGCTCTCTGGAGATTCTGGGCATCGATGGGCAGGCTGCTGAGCGTTCCGGCGCTGAGGAGAGACGATGAGTAACTTGCTTTAGATGGGGTCGTCATCGTTGGAGCTGTGGAACACAGATGCTAGTGCTCATGCTGATAATCTTTGCACAACTTACTTATAAGTTTCACTGCTATTCCTGAAAAAAAAAGAGAGAAAATCTGTTGGTTTGAAAAATAAAAGTTGTTTAAGAGCCTCGTTATGAATGCCCTAAAACTTTGAAACTTCGCAAGGTTTCTGAAGAGGTCATGTGCAAAAGCATCATTTTTAAAGCAAGGATATCAAACAAATACCAGTCAACTGCCGTTATTAAAAACTAGATCCAAATCTTTGTTTGTTAGACTGATGCAGAAAATGGTCGTAGTGGAGAATTTTCTTGTTGACATTAACAGCAGCTTCGTGTATACTTCAGAACAGAAAAGTGGATTTGTTAGCTGATAAAATAAATTTTCTTATCTCTTCCACTTAAATTACTTTTGGTCCTGCAGTAATATGTAGATGACCGATTTCCTCAGTATTTCTCTAGTTATCTCATTAATAATAGAACTATTTTAGTTACTGTTTTTTAAGAAGGACATTAAAGATTGTTCTTTTTGTAAACGCCTAGATTTAGGCATGTTAAAATACCTAAAATTTCACATGAATAAATATTGAAAGAGATTATATTGAATGCTTAGTCCAGCTAAACCTACAGCATAGATTTATTTAATAGTAAGTCATTCAGAGTCCATGGCTGGAGTAGTAATGCATGTAGCCTTCAACTGGTGCAAAACCCTTGCATGAACCCTAGGACACTGACATTTAACAGTGATTATCAGAGGCAATTTTAAATATTGTAGTATTTTATTAGTATAACTGAAAAGGATATGTGATAACACCAATTAAGATTCAATGTCTTTTTTTTTTCCCCTAGAGTTTGCAGAGAAAGATAGCTAAAGAGTAAATGAGGTTAATGATCCAAAGAAAATAATCAGAAAAATTTTCCAGTGCTGGACAGGTTTACCATAACTACAGAGACATTTAAAGGCGAAGCAGACTGCGATTAAGAGACGTTCTTTCTTTATGACTTATAAATTTGAATTAATGGTGCCAAGATGTTTTTAGTATGAGGCCCTCTAAGACAGAATCATCACTAAAATTATTGGTTCTCTGATCAATAACAGCTAAGGTCACAGGCAAAAGTAATGATAGATCATAATTTGTAGCTAAAATAAAGCTATTAAAGCACTAATCAAAGTTTATTCTTATGAATAATTAAATTTAAATGTAGCATGATATCATTCAAGCGATTTTCAAGATGTTTAAGAGAATCTATAGGTTGAAAGGTTCCATTTCTATGACTATGCAAACATTTTACTTCCCTGAGGCTGTGGGCTAAAGCAAGGGAGAAGACTAAAGTTGTGGATGGCAAAGGGATCAGCAAATGCATTCCTTATACAGATTGGCAAAAGTCCAGCACGTAGCTGCAGATAGGTGTTTTTCTTCCAAAGGAGATGCCATTAAAGCATGGGACGTATGAAGGACTGGAAAGAAATGTATTAGCTCAAATGTAAAGACAGTCATTGAAGAGATAAACACACTTTCTGCAATTACTGTTGGAGACAGTAAGATGAGAGGAAAAAGGGGAAAAAAAAAGCAAACTGTGTTTGTTGGTTAAAGATATCTGTGAACCATCGGTGCAATACAGCTGTGATAAAGGTAGATGCCATCTCAGGACATAGGAAGCAAGGTCTTTCCAGTGGAGAGACTGAAGTATCCTTGCCTTTTTAGACAGCCGTGGTAAGATATAGGCTGAAAGTTTCATTGACCGTATTCAAGAAAGGTTAAAGCAAGCTGGACCAGACACAGAGACGAGCTCTTGGGAAAGCAAAGGAAAACTAACGGGCAAGAGGAGATTAACAGATGTTGACTTATTTAACCTGGTAAAATTGAAGCCTGGGAAAGAGACTGTAAGCTTGTTTTCTTCAAATGCCTTAAAGTGGTGAATACCAGAAAAACAGAAAAGGTGCTTATTGTAGACACAAAGTTGGGAGACACAGACTCATTATAAGTATAAGCTGAAAATCAGGAAATAAGGTTTTTAGTAATCAGAGCAGTGAATTACTGTCTCAGTAATTAAAACGGAATTACAAAAGAAAAGAAAATATTTGGTAGAGCTTGGTCAGTTATGAAAAACAGTAGCAAGAATCTGGAGTCTGTGACCTTCCTGTCTCATGTTTCCATGCTTTGTGTTCTTCTTACCCACTATAGCTAAGGGCTGTGGACAATTTAATGTTCCTGGAGTTGTCCTTAAGAACCATAAGTTCTTACACATTCAGTGAGATGAAACACAAAAGGAAAAAAGCAAAAAGAGACTTTGACTGTAAGAAAAGAGGAAAATCTAGGTCTGTGAGTTTGTCCCAGGATCTGTGCAAGTCCTCAGTGTGGCGCAGCCCTGACAAAGGCACAGGAACGTATGAGAACTTCAGTCCCGTGTCAGGTAGTGCTGATGCTTGTGGTTTAAACGTCTTTCTGGGGCATTGCTGGAAACTCAACAGAGGAGTTCACAAAGCTACTGCTTTGAGACGGTCTGGGACACTACACTATGCCTCCAGCAGGCATTACAGGCTTCCAGCTGATATTCTGGGGCTGTGCAATGACTTTCATCCACCTTGTCCCAGGATGACCAGTTACGGGTGTGCACAGACTGCAGCTGGGAGGCAGCAGGCACCAGCAGTGGCTTCTTCTTGGCTAGTCCAGGGTGCCCCTCAGGTGGAGAGGTATCGGTCTGTGAGCACCAGCCACTGCTATTGGTGCTTTACCATGGAAAAAAGCTGGCGTGCAGAGCTGAGGCATATAAATTACTCGATTCACCTGGACCTGGGAAGCCAGTGGCTTCCTAAACCAGACCTAGGTGGCTGTAGGTGGCTCTGGCTCCTGTGAAGAGAGAGGCATGCAGGTTAGTTTAAGCTCTTCAGCAGGAGTTCAGCAGGGTAGGAGCTGCCCTGCAGTGAGCTCTTACCCTCCTGTGAGGCAGGGAACCACACAGCAGAAATGTGACTGTGCCTCAAACCAACACTCAGTCTCTCCAGTCTGCTTGAGCACAGCCTCACTGGACTGGGGCAACGTGAAGTTTACTCTGCCTACTGTGTGCACGCATGTGACTTTGTCTGGAGGTGGGCCAGGAGCACTCGTGCAATCCACCCATCTATAGAGAGATTAAGGCTAATCATTATTAACACCTTTTAAGTGTTTTTTGTTTGTTTTGAGTTCCCAGCTCATGCATTGAACCGTTCTCACCCAGATGCATCCTGTGCAGCATAAATGCAGCGAGCGTGGTAGCAAGTGTGTAAGGAGCTGGCTTGTGGTCAGTGACATAGTTGTGCAGACGTGCTCCAAAACTAGCATCAATCTTTGTCTTCCTCATGGCAATGCAGAGCATGATAGCCACTTTAGCCTACAAATATGGAAGGTGGAACATTGGGATGTTTCTTGTCCGGCAGATATCAACTGTTCAAAAATCATGTCTTCAAGAACTGTGAAACTAACTAAAGTTTTAAGAAGTCTTAAAAATAATACTCTGGAAATCCCTTTTATTTTGCCTTCTGTTTTTCTAGGCCTCTCCCGAATCTGTCAGAGCACTAAGTCATGTTTTGTGCTTCTTCATTTCATCTGCAAGCATGTAAAAATAAACTAAAAGATGAAAATTCAGAATATTTTATAAACAGTTCGCTTCAGAAGGTGAGGCTTTAAACAAAAAAAAATAGCATCTGGAAGTTTATGAGAAATTCTGCAGCATTGACAATGTGGTATTTGATAAACAAAGCCAAGTTTGGTTTTGTTTTGCCTGAGTTTGGGCAGAGTTTCCACTTCTGCAATAAGGATACTGCCTAGATCAAGCATGGCTATGTAAGGAGTGAAAAAATCCAGGCACAGATTACGTGAAAGGAGGAGAAGGAGGAGAAGAGGTCAGGGAAAAGAGGGCCCAGGCAGTGCAGTACGTACATTTTCAGTCATACAGCAGGCAGAGCAGCAGGTTCCCCAAACAGAGCAGAACTCATCCAATCCCCCCACTAAAAGTTACTGGGTCCCAGGCAGTAGTTTTAAGGGCTGACAAATTATCCTCTTACTTTGTACTATAAGAATATCTGACCTCCAGAATGTAACGCATTATTGGGCTGTTTGTTTCTAACTAATGTCTCACGCATGCTACCACATTCAATGCAGACTTTTTAATTTAAGTAGATTTTTTCTTGTGTTATAAAGCATTCTTTCTAATTATTTTAAATTATTTTTTAAAAACTATATTTAGTCTAGATTTTTCTTGTACGTTAAATGATTTTATGAGATTGTGAAACTGGCAGTGCTTTTGGTTTTAAAAATATTTCTAAATACTTCAAAATTAAAGATTTCATTATCCATTGTAATAATTATAATTGGAATTTCTTACCTTGTAGTGTTCCTTCATGGCTTCCACACTTAGATATGTTACAGTACTTTTCCTTAATGTTTACATATTAGTTTATTTTAAAATATCAGTTGAGAGATTTTTTGTATATTACAAGTACAGAATTATTACAGGAAACGAGATATTGAACATCAGTACTCACATTTCCCCCAGAACATTAAAGTGGTCTACATAAAATATTATCATATTTTTAAAATTATCTAATGCTAGTTTAAGTATAACATAAAATATATCAGCAAAATATAGAACATGGCCTCAGGTTCCAAATGTTGCCTTGACAGATACCCCTGTAACCTCAGGGAAGGAGGCTTCCTAATTTAACACAGGTGTGTTAAATCATCAGCACTTCTGAGGGCCTGTATCAAACTTGGCCTCTTGTGTCCCCGAGCTTGGCTGTGCTCTGGCAGATGGTCCCTTAGGCCTGTGAGACCCTTCCTGTTGTGATGACAGGACCCATCAGCATTTACAAGCAAAAGCCTCTTCTCTTCCTCCCTTTTCCCCAGAGTTTTATCAATAGATATATGTTTCTGTTTTGGGGAATTCATTTGGGTGACCTCACTATGCAGGTGGTAACGGTTGTGGAGAAACAAACACATAAAGCTCAGGGCCTTTTGAAGTATCTGCAGTGCCTTCCCCCTTTCCCTGCCAGGAGATGGTTGTGTTGTGATACTGGCGCACACAAAATTGGATTTACCTTCTAGCAATTCATCTTTCTATGACTGTGAAAGGGGCAAACGGGGTAGATTTCATTTCTAGCCCAGAAGTGGTATTATGGAGAACTTCTAGGAGAGAAGTCATTGCGACACACACATCTTTCCATGTCGATAGAACATCATCCCTACTGCCCCTAAACAAATTGCTACCTGGATTCTCTCTCAGTTGCATTTCTGACAGAGTGATCTTTTGTTCATACCACTACTTCCAAGGGTCTTGGTCCAAGGAAAGGATGGAAGGCCTGGCTTTGACTCCAACAAAATGGCAAAGGTAGTTTTGGTGTTAGGACATCTGTGATTCTCTGTGAAGTCTCTTAAGTCCTTATAATTTTAAATCGCTAGAGCTGTTCTGAGAAAAGTGAAGTCACCTGCTTTATCTCAGCCTCAGAGCTTTTCACTTCCCCTAATGAGAAGTTTTTATAAGAGTCCTTCTCTGCAGGCAAGCGGTGTGTTACACCTCACTAAAACCCCTGCTTAGGCAAATTAGCCTGTCTTTCTTTCTCATCCTTCTTTCCTTTTCACTGAATAAAGTAGGAAGCATTTATATGCACTCTTTATGATATTGTGTCTCAGTAACCTTCTATTTTTCAAAGGAGAGTCAGTTTCTTTCTTTTCGCTAGAAATCTAATGGGAACATCCCTAAATAGCAATTCAAATGAAATTTCTGGTTAATGAAAGCTTGGTTAGGTTCCCAAGTTCTGCATTTCAACTTCTGTTGGCCTCCAATTCTTCCAGTCCTGAACTAAAAATACAGTGCTGTGCATTACTGTCCGGGAATAAGATGTTGTTTTCACTTCAAAAAGCAGGTTTTGCTATTGTGAGTAGGTGAAATAGTATAAACAGCAGATGCCATAGGATCAAGATCTGCCAAATAACCCAAGTGGAGGTGAAAGAGTGATCTGTGCCTCACATAGTTGTGGAAATGGCTTGTAACTCCATAAAGATTAAAGAGTAAACTTTAAACCTTTCCTTGAAAGTATCGGTATGGCCAGTTCTGTTGATTTTAATTATCCAGCTTAAGTAAATTTTTGAGGGAGCCTGACAATCAAGAATAGACAAAGATGTAATGTAAACAATAGATGACAATTAGAAGAATACAGTGTTAAGATAAAAGAATGCAATAGAAATTTTATAGTTTGAAGTTTTCTGAAGGGATATAACTGATTTATTTCCAGGTAAAAATAAAAATAAAAATAAAAAAGTATTGTAATGCTATGCATTTGTTTTCTTCTAAGTGAAGGTTTCCATAGAATAAAATCAGTTTTAGGAGACTATGAAAAACATCCGTTAAACTG
>JAVCKT010025758.1:12344-22360 GCA_032273925.1 Rhynchotus rufescens
AGGGATATAACTGATTTATTTCCAGGTAAAAATAAAAATAAAAAAGTATTGTAGTGCTATGCATTTGTTTTCTTCTAAGTGAAGGTTTCCATAGAATGAAATCAGTTTTAGGAGACTATGAAAAACATCTGTTAAACTGAAATTCAACAATATTCCAAAAGCATGAATGCTTCATAAAAGTAGTTATATAAATGTAAAATAATTTGTTATTGAGATTATATATTCTCACTGAAATCTCTTATCCATATTCAAACTATTTTATAAAATACTTACTGTTATTTCATGCTTTATTTAAATAAAGCTGTATGGCAAAATACTTCATTTGAGCTAGGGAAACTTGGCTAGATTCATTGGTTATTAAATGAGTGTGTAACTGATTTAGAAACCATATGCAGAGTAGTTCTCAATGATTAAGTACAGCTCCGCAAGTGTGTTTCTTTGTTCTCATATTATTCAGTACTCACTGATGGTATTCTCAGTGACAGTTTGGATGAAAGATAAAAAATATGCTTTATAAGCTCATAACATAGACTAGAACAAGCGTGTTAGAAGCAAGACTTAGAATTGAAAATGATCTTGATAACTTAAAATGACCGAGAAAGTACCAACTTTTGAGCAGTTAAATCAGGACAGATGCAGTAGGATATATAGTTGGAAGTGATCAGCTTCACGAGAATACAAATGGGAACCAGCCAGCCAAGCAGCACTGCTGCAGAAAAGATCCCAAGCTGAATGTAATACATCAGAGATGTCATGGTACTACACACAGGGCCAGCACTACTCTGGGCTGCATGGATGGGAGCAGTAAAGCATAAAATATAATTATTTTGCTCTTCTCAGCAGTGATAAGAACTCAGTTGGAGAGCTTTACCCTCTTGTGGGAACCGCAGCTCAAGTAGGATGTGAGTCTGCATTAAGGAGAGGCCAGTGAGACTAGACAAAGATCTAAAACACATGGGCCTTCAGGGAAAAATTAAAGGGTTGTTTAGTCTAGAAGTGAGGAAGCAGGGAAAAAAAAGCTGATAGCAGCCTTCAAATAGCAATAGGTGTCTTAGCAAAGGAGTAATAGGCATGAAAGACAGCAAGAATGATTTACGTTAATCATCAAGATAAAAATTCATATGGCAAGAAAAAGTGAAGCTCTGAAATATGTTGCTTAGAGGAAGTTCGTGTAATCTTTAGGTTGTAGAGGTTTAAAATGGTTAGACAATTATCCGCAGGCATGGGCAAGGTCTTCAGATCAGAGTTGAAGTGATCTTTCCAGTCATCTGCTCTATTCCTTTAATGGTTTCTGTGGATGTGAAAATGATAAGGATAATAACAATACAATCAACAAGGACTTTGGATATCCCCATGAAATTACATAGTATGTAACAAACAAACTTAATAGAGTTCTGTAATTTATTGCATGACTTCTGTATTTACATTAGTTTTACAAACAGTTATGCTTTTTCTCATTTTGCCCCCTCAGTAATGACTGAAAATTGCTACTGTCTGGTGATGATTATGAAATAAATAGGTAACCATAATCAGATTTCCATGGTAGGATGCAAAGCAAAGCTGTTTGCTTTGTGCTGATTCTTTGGTGAATGTGGGCTGCAGGCACATTCTTGTCTTGCTTTTTCTCGGTGATGGGACAAGGTTGGCTTCTTGGGAAGCAGAGTGCCTTTACCTTGTGAGGGAGTATCTGGATAAAATGTAATAAATAGGATAGATAACCCAGTGGTCGTTTCTGACCTTCGGTTCTGTGAAACCCATTGAATTAAGCAATTTGTAAAGGGCAATAGTAAGTGATGAATGGATGTTATCAATACCTAGTGCATGAGACTAGCATGTATTAGACAGTTATATACCCAACTCATGTAAGCAGACTATTTCTTACTCATTCACCTTATTAACTTTCTCAATTATTTATGATGTACCTTGTGTATATTGTGCATATGAGGGACATAACAGCATTTTTAGTCAGAAAATCTGCTCTTAAAAAAAATCTATTTATAAATGTAACACTTCAATGAAGATTTTAACATTAAATTTTATTAATTTTTGTTATGCATTTTATTAATTTCAGAATCTAAAATTAAGCTACTGGAGAATGCAATGGTATGCTAACAGTATTTTTAAAATAATGTTGATTAATCTCAGATAACATATTAGGAACTATGTAGTAGCAAGCACCTTTCTCCTTCGTAAGCATCCTGCAGTTAGCAGCGAGTTTATAAGCCTCACCAGAGGCTCACCTGCTCAGAAATAATGTTATTTATGAAACAGTTGCTATTAGAATCACGCTCCCGTAACCAGTGATGACTAGTTATTGTTCCTTTTGTCAACAGGCAAGATGAAGGAAGTTCTGGCAGCTTACCATGTCCCGGGCTCTGCAGAGCTAAGTGCGAAGTGCTCCCACGTGCTAGTGTGCATCACCTCGTGGCTTGGGGCTCACGTGCTAGAAGGATCCCAGCGCTGCAGACTGAGACGGCTCTGAGCACCTCAGCACCCTGTTTCTGCTAGAACCCAGGGATGGCAAATTTACATACCAGTATTACCTGTCTGGAGCAGGTTTAATTTTATAAATTAGAACCATAAACTCTATGAGTTTCTAGACCGTATTTGTGCTGTTGAGGATGATCTGCTCAGATGAACAGTTTTGCGTCCATCGGAGAGAGAGGTTCTTCTGCTGGACCAGAAGACGACAGTGGACTGTATATTGTAACTAATGCCATTTATAGCATCTCCTAGTGCAAATAATTGAAGAAGAAGTTGCAAGAAAATCCCTTAGGGAATAAGATATGCTTTGTTTTGATTTACCGATTTTAAAAAACTGTTCTGTTTTTTAAAGATAACCACTTTTACATAACACTACATGTGCAGTCTGTGTGCAGCTCTTCACTGTGGCTATATTCCTGAGATGATGAATTCCTTATGAGACCTCTGTACCTTTTTAGATTTGTGATGAACCCTTAAATTATCAAAGTGAAAAATAGAAAGGAAAGTTCCAGGGCTTTTATTTGACTAGATTCCCAATTACTTCTTGTTAGTGTCCTAAAAGGTGGAGGACAGAGCAGGAAGTAGTAATGAAATATAAAATGGTATCTTGCATTTCTTTTTGGCATATGTACCTAGCAGAATGTGTGTTTGGTCTAATAATCAAGGGAAGAGATATAGCTTGACTTATCTGAGCCCTCGTGTGAAAAAAACCTTAATTTTGGGCCAGTGTTTCCTAATTTTGTCTCCTGAATAGCTATAGAAAAGAAGGAATATGTATATGCCTCCCCATATGTGAAAAGGACATACTTGCCATTCCTTTATTTATTTTTGCTCTTTCAAAAATTAATGTGCCAGTTATTTGGAATGCTGTAGTCTGTGGTCTCTTTAAATTTGGTTAGTGAGATCCTTTCAGCAAGATCATTCCCATTATGGTGTAAATGCATGGTGACCACAGCTTTGGGCCTGTATAATAAAGATCTGAATTCAATGTTTTGTTTCTGATCATTTTCTCTACCTTTATTTTGTATCTCCAAGTGTCTGATTGGAATCAAGATTATTACTGCATCCTATTTGGAGGAAGATGTGAAAGAAAAATGTTAGAGAGGGGGGAGCATTTGTACAGTTGGACTGTAATTCTCCTTTGTAGCATTATTTACATCAGGTTAAGAGTCAGAGAGATATAAAATGTTCGTAAATCGAGAGTGATGCTTACAGAGCTTGCACACAAGGCTCCAGGGCAAGAGAGGAATAGGCTTTTCACATTTCAAATTTATGTTGTTACCAAAGCATTTGACATCTGGTCCCCATTAATTAGTAAACTTGGAAAAGGTAGGGGAGGAAGAAGTTCCAGAAAAGTTGAATCTAAATGGTCTTTAACTTGCTGTGTATGTGCTATATTTTGCTGAGCATATGTATATCAAAATTTAAAAGCTAATCAGATTATGTTTCCTGCTCCTTATTTTCTTCTTTTAATGAGGAAATTTTAAACTATAAAAATATTCTTCACAAAACATTTATGTTTTATATGAGCAAAGGCTGCCCATTTGCCCAAGGTTTTGGCCTACTGAAGCTACAGGTGGCTTATTGTAAACACCTGAGTCAATGTTGTTAGATCAGCCCCCACCTTTGAAATCCCTTAGTGTGGTATCCCTTTCATCCAGCATTTTATGCAGCTGGATGAGGCTGAACATGTCCTTAGCACTGCAAGAGAGCTCACTCCATAGCACTTATACGAGAGTAGGATCTGTGCCTCTGTGGACTTTTCTGAGCAATTTAAACTAATCCAAGGCAGGGCTTCTGGACGGATGGGGCAGCCCCATCTTCCTCCTCCCTTCCTATGCTGAGCATGTGGACTACAAGTCCTGTAAGGCCCTGTGGACTAATTGATAACTGCCCCGTATAAAAGTTTAGCTCACGTGCCACGTCTGCCATCACAAAGAGGGTAGGAACAACTTCTTATAAGCAGCTTAGTCTTACATTGGCCTCTGCTAAAGGAGAAAATGTGCATGCACATCCCTCTAACTTTCTCTTAACTTATCCTAAAACTTTAACTTATTATTTTAGCACATTTAACAGTTTTTTTTATGGCTAAAAGCTAGTCCCTTGATCAGTGTACAAAGCGAATAAAGACAATTAATTACATCTATATACATTTTAACAAAAACAACACTTTAAATTACCTGTGCAGTGGCATTATTTTAATCACAAGAAAAGTACATTGCTATGAAGGAACATGTTCTTGTGGTTCAATTTTCTCTTTAGACAAATGTATTTTGAGAAGAACAGAAATGAAAGCTGTACCCTATAGCAGTACCAATGTAATCCAAGTCTCTTATGCTAACAAATCCTGAACTATTAATGGGGCATAAAGATGCTAACTATGCGAACAGCTGAACTCATCAGAATGGTAGAGGATTGAGTTTGACCATGGCACCATTTGAATGTGAAAGCTAATTGCCTCATAAGAAGGACATGTTTAGAAAAGTTGAGGAATAGCTTTTTGTCCCAGCCATAACAGGGAGGTGCTGTAGGCCTGGCCTTTCTATCAGGAGAACTTTTCTGCAGAGAAGATATATAACTCTTGCCCCATCTGTTAGAAGAATGATCAAAAGGAAACACAAAACAACACAAGGAAGCTCTTTGGCCCTGCACGAAGGCAGAGGCTGGAGCTTTTTGTTCTTTGGCTGAATCCCCTTTTCAGAAGCTTTTCCTTCACCATCTGGACAAACCCTGCTTTGTGAGGGGACATGAATACGGAAAGATGTCCAGTGCATCCCTCTCTTCAGTCGCTTTCAAACGAAAGATTCCAAAGTCATTGTTTTCTAGCAACTTTAAACATTTGATTCATGATAATGGTGGTTCTACAGACAGATTTAGCCGATTTTGATGAGTTGGAATAGTTCAATATTTGTACAATTAGAGCAAATAATTTGTGGGTTTATAAGGTAAAAGTGTTGGCTTCTCTGACTGAATTTAGTATGTGAATATGTAGTTTGCATTCAAATAAGATGGTCTTAAGTAATTTCCTTAGCAGACAATAACCCATTCCAAGAATAAGAACATCTGTTCAGGGTCCAAACCTGAAATAAATAGTGGGTCTAGAGACAGGTCTTTTATCCAGTGCTGTTTGGGTATTACGTTCCTTACTCTTCAGGCCACAGCTGGGGTTTTGGTGACAAAATATATGTGTGTTTCTGCTATGGTTGACTACACCAAACCTCTCCTCTGAATGCCGTTTTGTTCCCACTGCCAATATGCTCTGCTTTGACAGCACATACTTTTACAAGTAAATTTGCCTGAGATTACTCACAGCTACACTGACTTGCTTTTGAACTATGTATGTGTGCACATACCACTGTTGATTCATATTATTCATACAAGTGAAACCCCAACACTTAGCTATCAGTTTTTTGTTTATTTACTTTTTGTTACATCTAAAAGCTTAAGCTTTTGAGAAACAGTGACCATATTCTATAAGCAAGCAGCTATTTTACATTTCAAATTTTCTATTGCAACCTAGATCTAGAAATCTCCAAATACTTTTCAAGTATTAAATAAAGGAACCTCACAAGACTTACCACAGAGCAGATATTTTTATTCCAATATATTCCAATAAAGTAAAATCCCTGGAGAGCTAAGAAACTTCATCAATACGTCACAAGAAGTTGTTGTACTGCAATCAAATAAAAAAATGCTAACATTTTAATTAATTTATGTTCTGCTCTTCCAACTAATAAGCTGAACTGACTGCTGGAAATAGCTCAGAATGGTCATGTTCACATTTTGCATTTGGTCAGTTCTCAGCCAACTTAAAGGCTATCTTCTTTTTCCAGCGTGGCCGAACCTTTATTTGGTAACCATAAGTGATACTCATGAGATCACATCTCTTTCTGAAGTGGTCATTGCTGACGAGTTGAGAAGCATCTTCCTGGGGTCCACTATGAAGATGGAGCGTTTCAGTGGTGGGGCACCCTATGTGTCAGCCTGCAGCCACCCAAGCTGTCACAGCTGCAGAGCGAAGGAAAATCTCCTGCTCGATGAGCAGTTTATTTCCAAGGTGCGGCCGCTGTTTTCTTGCACCTTGGCAGGGAGCTGACAGTTGAACTAAAGGGCATAACTATGAGAGAGTTCAGAAGAGCCATCAGTGAAACCCCCTGGGAAAACTCTATCCACATGAAGGACGCTCTGTGCTAACCTTTAGTTAGGAGAGGAAAGGGAGATGGGCACTGTCTCAAGAATATACTTAAATAATGGACTGGTGAAGCTAGCAAATTGCAAAGCTGTTCTGAAAATGGAGAATGTGCTGTTTGCATCAGGTCTCCCCCTCACCTAACTCCTTATTGCCTGGGGAAAGCTTGAAAAGACATTCTGTCTTTTTGGCTTTATTATCATCACTAAAATAAGAAAAAACTAATTTGCTCAACTTTACAAGAAAAAAATAAAAAAAAAAAAAGGAATCTGACAGATTCAGCATTAACTTAAACAGCTGAACTGAATGTCCCTGACTTCAAAAGCATGAGGAAGAGCCCTTGCTGACTGCCAGAGCAATGCTCTTTCTAGCTCTTTTCATCTGTTAGCTGCTGAGGGAGCCCGCTTGGGAGGCAGAACATTCATCCCTGGCCCTCTAAGGCACACTAATGTCAGATGCTCCTCAACAGGGTAAGAAAACTTCCCTTAGCTGTTTATTTATTATTCCTATGTATGGGAAAGCCATCATAGTAACAGGAATTAATGAATAATAATTGAACTGAAGCTAGATGTGTCAGTAAAACAGTGATGTCTTTAAATCAATCATAGTTACTATGATACTGAATTCCAAAGAAAGGGATGGATTTACCATCGTAGAATTCCTCAAATCAATTGAATAACCATTCAGAGAATGATGAATTTGTGCTGCAGGCAGAAGCTCTGTGCTGGATTCAGGGACTGTTTGATGATACCTACTCCTAGGGGAGTAAAAAGACCTCAAAACCGCAGACTTGATCAGAACGTCCCCGTGTTCTCAATCTAATTCCAAAACATCTTTTACAGCTACCATCTTACATTCACTCCAGGATCTGCTAACTATGTATGCACACGATGGCTTATGCCAGTCTCAGAAATACAGCAAGTGCAGCCCTCTAAACATCACTGGATAATACGAAAAATACGAATTTTAGTTGTTTAGGTGGTCAGCCAAAAAATAACTTTTTTTCCTTAAAACCCAAGATATATCTTTCTTTCAAAGGAAAATTAAGCTACCGTCTTTAATAAGTTTACAGTGGTTCCAGAGGACGCACTAGACTTCGAGACATAACAAGGACTCTTTTTGGCTATTTGATCCCTGAGATTACTGGACTTGAAATCAACAGCAATGAAAAACAGTAGAAGCAAATAAGGACCAGTTGAAAGATGGCACTTCCTTGGCAGCTGTAGCCCTTCGTATGATGAGTGCCACCATTCAGCCTTGGAAAGGCTCAGTTTGCAGGATCAAAGTAGCTTGTTTACTTGACTTCCTCCCCTGTAGGTTCTTCTTCCCAAGAAATACCATGCTGCATTTCTGTTTATGCCCAGGAAAGGCAAAGCCATGCCCGGAGTCACCATCACACAGTGGAGTTGAAATCAATGACCACTTTTGTCTTGTTAAAATTGTGCTGAGTGTTGCTGATCCTGGAAATTCTGGTCACTGTTTTGTGGCAAAGCTGCGAATATCCTTTCAGGGCCGTGGACCGTAGGAGAGCAGCCTGAGTGTGTGGCCACCTTTGATCTCGAGAGAGGCGCTCCCAGTAAAACAGCTGCCCGTTCCAGAGCAAAGAGGGGCAGGAATAGCTGAGGTTGGAGCTCCAGGAGCAAAGCAAAGCAGTCGCAGGCAGACAGCTATTGAACTGCAGCTGCTGAGAAGTGTGGATCAAGCAATTTACAACTTCAGATGAATTGAGCCTTGTAATAAAGTTTAACTTCAGTCCTGTCCTTTTAGTATTATAAAACTATACCAAAAAATAAAATATAGGTTCTTTTTGTATTCCTCTGCTATCACATGCATGATTCCGTATAATTTAAATCAGTCTGAACCCTCACATCTGTATTTGTTGTTTCCTTCAAGACAGCTTGTTAAATATCACACATGTTACAAGTACGATATTCTGCAATGGTAACTTCATGTTCTTGTGGCTGAGGACTGTCACTCTCACGAGTTAAGAGCAGTTCTTCGCCGTGCTTTGGCACCTTCCATCTGCTCCCTCAAGGTCTTTCCCAGGCCACTTACATCCACCTAGACCAGGATGGGGCAGCAGAGGCTGTTGTCCTTCCCTTGCCCCCCCTTTGGCACAGCCCATGGACACAGACCCCCTTGCAGCCCCACGGTTGGTCGCAGCCCCACATCCTGTTGGGCTTGCAAAGGGTTAAGGGGCTGAGGCAGAGCAGGAGGACTGTTATTGCCATTGCAAGCTCCAGATGGGAGGGATCTTTGGCAGCACTCCTGGCTCTCTGCGTGAAGGCAAAGGTAGCCAATTACTGTAGCTAGATGGAATTATATATTCAGTCTAGATTTAGACAAGACAGAGTAACTAATTGCCTTTCTTCAATGAGACTTGAAAGAAACACCTCTGAAAAGAGCTCGCACTTGAAAGCAGTGGTTGTTTGCCTAAATACATTTCTCTTTTGGCTGCTGTGGCTCCAGTGCATTTTTTTAACCTTACCTTATTAATGCTTTTTATTCTTTCAAGCTCAGAATGATTTAAATCTTGTTAGAGGTACCTTTTTCTTTTCTTCTAGCTCACTCCTGTATTTGTGGCCTGGGTGACTTGCAGACACATCATTCCCATAACTTATGAGTGATCCTTTAGCCCAAATCCCAAATGCCAGGGAACAGTTTACTCCAGTTTACTTCTACAGACAAAAACTGTAGAAATGAGGAAAAACCTCCAGAGCACAGAAAACTGTTGAATGTTTTTTTTCTCTGTAGCTACCACAAGAGGGAAGCCTTGGCCAGCCAGCCCAGCCTGGCTGTTGCCATGGCCCGCAGGAAAATCCACTTTAATCTTGGGACTGCCAAATAGCCTCCAAGCCAGAGCTATGGGCACTCTCCCCTCAGTGCTGTATTGATAACAAGTAGTCATTTAGGCTTTTACATGCTTAAGCTATTTTTCTAAGTTGTTTCCACTTATCCTTACAAAGCTATGGAAGATTCTATAATTTTGTTTTATTTATTGACAGGAATGGATTTTTTTTTAAAAAAAAAAAAAAAAGAAAAAGGCAGCTCTGAACTCAAACTAAAAGAATGAATTGGCTAGGAAGTTTCATGATGTGATCTGATCATTATTTTCCCCCATCTTTGAGGAACCTCTTCACACAGCAACAAAGGGCTAGCATTTGAAAAAAAAAAAATAGAAAAAATATTCTTTTGAATCTGGCTCTGTATTTTATAGCCCAGTCGATCATTACTTCCATGAGAAATGACATTCTTTCCTGCAATGACCGTTATTGCGCATATTTTCTGCGTGCCTCAGGACTCAGCGGCTGCCCATGCGCAGGCTGCCCGCCCGGACGCGAGC
>JAVCKT010025763.1:0-12812 GCA_032273925.1 Rhynchotus rufescens
AGGACATTGGAGAAGTATTTTGGACTCTAGTGATGAAGATGGGTGCCTAGAAATAAATGACCTGAGCAATTTAGGTATGCAATTCCCATTGGTTACAACCTGATTCCCACCTAATCTATTTTGGGGTCCAGTGGGATTTTCAAAAACTTATTTCTGCATATAAACAGGGCATAAAATCCTGTGCACTTATGATGACCAGAAATAATGAGTTTACCATTAGTATTTACTTGGTTTAAATAAGTTTGGTTTATATAAGCAATTTGTCCCAAGGTGCTTCTTGATCTAGTATTATTCGAAGTGGATCTCATATGTTCATGATTTCAACTTCCACCTAAAAATTACTTAACTTACAGAGGAGGAAGAAAAATCTGGCAGACTCTCTTCATCAGTTTGCATTTCCAAAAACACTACAAAATCTTTAAAAAAGTACTGTTATGTTTTAATGTTTATGAACAATGCATTTCTTGTCAGCAAAAAAAAAGGTGGTACTGATTTTTTAGATAAAATTATATTTGATTGTAGTCATTTTAATATTTTTATATGTGAATATGTACATGTGTATTTGTGTATACATGCACATGCCAATCATAATTACTTTCTTAAAGACATGGTGCATTTTAGAGCATTCATATTTCAGATGTTTTAAATGATCCCTTCCAACCTTAAACATTCTGTGATTCTGTGATATCACTGCCTTAACTACCATGGTTGAATCACTGATTATGGACATGTTAAATTACCACAGCTTATTAGATTTGTTATATTAAAAACTACTGGTATTTTGATAGTACAGTTCATATAGTTATCATATTTGGTAATTTATTAATTTTGTCTCATTTATGATGGAGTCCTTGGTAAGAAAATGAACAGGTTCATAGAAAACACTGGGAGGATTTGCCCATTATTCCTTCTAGAATTTGGGGAAAGGAAAATCATTTTCCTGGGAGCTCAGAAGATTTTATTGGGAGAGCCAGAAAAAGAAAAAAAAAACACTGTGAACTTCTAGTATTTACCTTGACTTTTAGTTATTTTCCAGACCTTCTTCTCAGTACTCAAGCGACGTATTTTTAACAGTCAGCAATTAAGCATACAAGAAATACATCACACAATTAAAAAATTAAGCATACCAAAAAATAAGCACACAGAAAATCAGTAACCGTGGGCATGAAAGCGGCAGCGCTTTGGGTTTGTCTCAGCAAGGTGCCATGGCCCCGGCCAGGGCGCAGGGCTCAACGTGCTGCTCGGGTTGTGCCTTTCCCCTCATAGCTGCCCTGTTTGGGTTGTGCCTTTCCCCTCACGGCTGCCCTGCTCAGGTTGTGCCTTTCCCCTCACAGCTGCCCAGCTCAGGTTGTGCTTTCCCCTCACGGCTGCCCTGTTTGGGTTGTGCCTTTCCCCTCACAGCTGCCCTGCTCAGGTTGTGCCTTTCCCCTCACAGCTGCCCTGCTCGGGTTGTGCCTTTCCCCTCACAGCTGCCCTGCTCGGGTTGTTCCTTTCCCCTCACAGCTGCCCAGCTCAGGTTGTGCTTTCCCCTCACGGCTGCCCTGTTTGGGTTGTGCCTTTCCCCTCACAGCTGCTCAGCTCAGGTTGTGCCTTTCCCCTCACGGCTGCCCAGCTCAGGTTGTGCCTTTCCCCTCACGGCTGCCCTGTTTGGGTTGTGCCTTTCCCCTCACGGCTGCCCTGTGCGAGTTGTTCCTTTCCTCTCACAGCTCCCCTTGTTTGGGTTGTGCCTTTCCCCTCACAGCTGCCCAGCTCAGGTTGTGCCTTTCCCCTCACGGCTGCCTGCCACTCGGCTGGTTCCTGCCCAGGTGCTGCAGCAGCACCTGTTGATCTTGCCAAGATAACCAGGTATTAACTGATGCGAGCTGGTTCTAGATGGTGGTGTTTTGTGGTGCCCCCCATCGCTCCTGCTGCCTCCAGGCCGTGCCAAGCGCTGCCCTGGGTGTCTCCTCCTCTGGGCCGAGGGTGCGAGGAGGGGCCTGCGTAACCCTACCCTGCTCGGCCGCCTCGCGCTCTCCCGCCTTCACCGCCGCCTTCCCCGCCACCCTCCCGCCTTCCCCACCGGCCCCCAAGCGCCGAGCTGCACAGCGCGGCCCAGGCTGCTGCCCCTGTGGCCGCTGGTCGAGACAGGGGTGGATGTTCCCATTGCTCTTAGCGCTGGGGCGGCTCTACGCGGTCCGGCCTTACAATGGCACTTGATGACAGCAGCTTACATGCTAGCACTAGGATTGAGCTGAATTCCCATCAGAATCGTTATAAATCAACGAGACGGAGTAGCCTCCCACCAGGCATCCTGCTAGAAAATGACTGTAAAGGAAGGTTTCCAAGAAATACTAAGAATGTAGAGCCAATACATCCAAGGCGCCCCAAGAAAAGACCTTCTCTCTTTTCAGGTAGGACCTGCTGTGTTAATAGTGTCTTGCTGGGGAATCTTTCAAACTTTTGGCTGATACTTGAAGCATTCAGTGGCTCATTTCAGTTAGTAGTAAGCCAGGGAATACAGTCCTTAGCTTTAAAACATTGTATTAAATATATACTCATGTTACTTTATGCCAGCCATTAAATCTAAAGTGATGGAACCAAAAAGACAGTCCTTCTGGCTATTTTTGGTTTTGTGCTTTTGACATGTGAGGATTTTTTTCTTTTAATACTTAGCATTTGTTTAAGCTTAATCAGTTGTTTGTGTAGTGCTAAAAGTTCTTAAAATTGCCTAACTACACTTATAAAAAAAAATTAAAAAAAGAAAACCACGCACAGTTAAAGCTGCTATATAGACTTATCTGTGCAGCATTTCTGGTAGTTAGTACCTCACCGACTTTTTGAGTCAGGGGGGTATATTAATTTCTCCAGGGAAGCTGATTTTTCCATGTAGCAAGAAATTAACACCACTAAATACTCCAGTGCATGCTTTGAATTCCTGGCCTGCACTGGAGCCTGCAATGTTTGCAGTTAATAGTTCAATTTAACTCTCTAGTTGTTAAAAACAAGGCATAAGGGTTCATTTCTGTGGAGATAATGGGAAATCGGTGTGTGGGAGGTATTATTCGAAATATGCCTAAAAATAGGCAGGAGCTTAGCGCGAAGGCAGAGGGATTTTTTGCAAAACAATCAGGTCATCTTTACTAGGAGGGCTTAAAAGGTTTTAGGGGAAAAACATCAATACCAGCTTACCCTGCAGAAACTGCAGATGTGTTTCTGTGAGGTAATTGGAGCAAATGAAATCCTATGTACAAGGAAAAATACACTCCTTTAAAATGTAGGTATCTCCATTTCCATTTATATTTAAAGTGATACTTATTTTCTAAAGCTAGGAGAATGTTGCTTGATGAAGGTTAAACTTTTGTGGGTACCCTCCAGTGAACTGGAACCGTGGTAAAAGAATGGGAATACAAGTGTTGGAAAGCTACATAGGGTAACAGAATTTACGGGGGATTAAAAAATAAATATACCACTACTAAAACATGTGAAATATTTTAGCACCTTGGGAAATAAGGCTTCTTTTGCTCGTTTCCTCTTTTCTTATGCATTTTCCTTATTTGTTTTTAAAGTGAAAAGTCGTACCATATCTTCAGTCAGGTGTCTCAAGCTCCTGTGCTTTGCAGTGCCTCAACAGGCCCTTCTTGGTGTGCTCTGTTGGTGACTGACAAAACACAGTATTTTTGTCAGGACAGACCCTCTTTATGTTTTTCTTTCTCCTCAGTTGCTAGGTTTTGTCATCTTCTCATCTATTTTACTCCTCACTTCTGATTATTTTTCATCTTGTTTCTTTTCTCCTTTTTCCCCCCTGAATTTCAACATTCCTATTAGCAAAATCATACTGAACAGCCTTGTTTTTGCTCTTCTATGTCCTTATTCTGTTATGCACACTCAGATTTCTTCTTCATTCTGTGATCTGTCACTTTGTATTTTAAAAAACGAAATTCTTCATTCTCACTGCTTTCACCCTCCCAAATTTCCACACAAGCCACAATATTCCATAGTTTGGACTATGCCAGGTGAGAGCCCTTTAATGTACTTTGTGTGTCTGGAAAGCTGCCATGGCACTTAGGAAATCTTCACTGCCGCTGTTACTGTACACTCAAGGGCATTTAAAGCTAATGCAGATTGCTGCTATAAGCAATTGATGGAGCATGATGGAAAGACGGGTGTAGGCTTTCATTTGGTAGGTGAGCAGTATACATAAGAGAACCTCTACTTGATTTGCTTTTAAAAATAGGTTAACAAATTAAGCTAAAGTCCTCTAAAACATTGGCCTTGGTGCTGGCAATTGAGGTTAGAGTGGAACTAGAGCTATATATTGATTCACTTTCCCTGAGGAATCATGATGTGTCAGATGTCATGAATGGATCCAAATGATTCTTGAAATCTTTCTGGATTACTGGTATTCTGAAATCTGAAGCCTTCAAAAGAATAAGGAGCTAATTCATCCTTCCTTTTTCAACCTAGTCATATATTACTATAAACATTTTAAATCTGTTTAGTTACACCTTCTTTTAAGACCTGTATCTCTTCTTGTGTTTTATATCCTGGTGAAACCTATCCAGTTTTAGGACGTGCTTCCAGTTGAGTTTTTAATCAAGTACATCTTGTTTTCCTTCCCTGCATTCTTTCGGACTAGGCTTAAGTAATGAATAGTCACTCATGGTGCCTAAGGCATCTAGGTGCTAGGCATGGGACCTCAGCTCACACGTGGGACTCATGTTTCAGGCTTGCTGGAGTCCGAGAGGGGCATCTGCATGAATGAGGCTTGTTTCTCCTCACAACTGTAATAGCCACAAAGTTATTCTTTAAAGAAGAGAGTGTTTAGCCTGTCATCATAAGTTAGTCACTGACAGACATATGCCGAGGCAGCACTATCCAAAAAATGATATCACTGGATTATTGTGTTCACTTCTCCTTAGCAAGATAAGTGGAGGAGAGAAAATCAGGACTATGTAGAGGCAAGATGGCATTGCCAGAGGCACATGCTGCACACAGACAGTCTTCATCTTTAAACAAAGCACTTCATTTGTTTAAATGTCTAGAGCTGTTGAAGACTCCAAGGCCTGATAATATCAACTTGCCCACATAGAAATTTTCTTCTCTAGCGTTTGTGCTTGTGGCATCCTTTATAGAGTACAGGCACGAATGATGATAAGCAACAGTATATTCCCATCTAACAGGAATAGGGGTTCATAACCTCATACTATTACTTGAGTTTGTTTGGGTCTGCTTGCAGATGCTTGTTCAGCAAATTAGCATGCTCATTATGGAACCTTACTCTGGCAGGATCCTATGGAAATGAATGCTGCCTTGTCTTAATCTAAAAATAAATGTGTGGCCTGTTAATGACAAATGAATGAGCTACAAAGGCAGAGCGGGGAGTCAAGGTGCTTTAGGAGACATTGTCTTCAGCCTGACTTAGGAAAGGTAACTTGAACTAACTGAGTGGGCATGCATTTAAAATTGATTAGTTAAAGTTCATTAAACGTCTATGTTGACTCATAATCTGAAGTAAAAAAGCCTGAAGAAAATTAGTTTGTATTTACTGAGGAACTGGAGGGGAGCAAGATAGTCGGCTACTCTTACTGCTGCTCTTGGAGTTTCCTTCCTTTACACTTGATAGCAGAGATGCATGAGATTTTGATGAGGATTTTTAAGGTTTTGAATAAAGTAAAGAAAACATTAAAAAAAACCAGTAACTTCAGTAACTTGGAAGCATTCGTTATGCTGACCTGGGCATGTTTGTTGAAGTGAGTGCCATTGAAAACTCACTACTAGCACTGTTAGGAGTATCTTGTGGCTGTTTTTAATTTGTTTTCATGTATTAAGTAGCTTCTATATTGTTGACTAATGCTCATTGACTGATTTGCCATTTAGAGGAACTGAAGGTGAGAAAACAGCAAAGGGTTTTTTTACCTTTCCTGGATGGATCAGGTGAACCTCCCTCTTACAGACCCTGTGCCTGTGACTCAGGCTTTGTCTCCAGTGCCAGAATAAGGGTTGGGAATTCTGTGGGACAGCAGATGTATTCTCTGTGCTTTGTACAGGCACTCAAGTTTTACTGGAAGTTAATGTATGGAAGCTTAGTGGTTAACAATGCCCTATCTAGCTGCTTAGAAGTAAGAGTGCAGATTGTGGGGCTGTAATTTTACAACGGAGCAGCTGGGATGCTGTAATAAATTGATTGCTTTTTTTTTTCCAGTGAAAATATTGGCGCAGTTAGAAGTCTTGAGGCACTCCCTCAAAGCATTTCTGGAGTTCAGACCTGCATACAGTCTAGCAAAGTCACTTTCTAAAATAAGTAAGTTGACCTGATGCCATATTTGTATGCTATTTGAAGTATTTTAAAATAATTAAAGCAGGGAGGTCTCATATGTAAGAAAAAAAGTTTGTAAGTTATTCAACGATGATATGAATAAGTTATTTACTTTTTTTTATGAGATATGGGGGTAAAACGACCAGAATGTGGTATGGCTTTTCTTTTGTTTTGGTTCTGGTTTGATTGACTATGCTAATTGGGAAAGACTTGCCAAAATCTAATTACTTTTAACAAGGATACTTAAAACGAGTACACTGTGTGTCCTGATTCAAATGAGTTACAATGATCTGCATGAGTTTTAATATTGCAAAGATTCGAGCATCCTACTACCTCTCTGAAAAACAATTGTACTGTCGTGGACAGTCATATTTACTTGTAATCTGCCTCGGTTAATTTCTTTTCATTTATGGTCGCCCTCGTGTCAGTGCTGAGCTGTGCAAATAGCAGCCGTGGAGAGCAGAAGGGAAGGCCTCGCTTGTCTCCCAGCTCCCCACGTCTTTTCTGAATTTAAAAACTAGATTTATTTTCCCCTCAAGATTTTTAACTGGATTTTGTGCCCAATTAGAACGTGCCTTGATTTGCGGTTCGTTTATCCATTTGTTCATTTTTTGCTTGTGTTACAAACTGAGATTAGTTCAGCATGCATTCTGGTTTGTTGATCCTTACGTTAAGCTATGCCACTGTGCTATCAAATTGCTGTGTTATTGACTGGATGTTTTATCAATCCATTGGTCTGGGTGAGTGACCACTTTTTTATTAAGAAAAGTTACCATATTAATAACCTTTTTTTGTGGGGGGGAGGGAGCTGGCTGTATTTGGTTTTGCTCAGGGAAATATTTCTGTGTGCATTAGTTGTCAGCACCTTAATTCTTGGATTGTTTATGAACTGTCATTTCTTTGGAAAGGGGGGGGGTTGATGATTCAAAGGAAAGCTTTGGATTCTGCACTTTGAAAAGTCTGATGTAATGCATGCACGTTGTCAGACTTGTTTTCTTCTGCTGTTCGTTCATATTTTATGGACTGTGGAGATTCATGTCTTGATGTTCTAGTAAGGTGATGAAGATGCAGTCTCAGCTTCAAGTTGTATTTGGGAGCTGGAGGGTGACTGAAGGTGAAGAGAAGGGTGAAATAGTTAAGGTTCCTTCTGCTACTATGGCTTGGATCTTTTTTTTCTGTTTTTTTTTTTTAATTTTATTTATTTGGTTATATTTTGTGTGTGTCCTCTATCTATTAGGAATGTTAAGATTCCCTTGAGAGCAAAGGCTCATGCTATGAACAAAACCCATTAAAACCACAGGATCTATTCCTTAGTAAGTATTGGCAACCCTGTAATGTCGGAGGGTTCCCAGGCTTCGCTGTGCTGAAGGACTTTGTGGAGCAAACACAGCTTTACCATCCTGGTAGTTACCACGACCATTCAGCACGGGGCCGTGTCTTCTGCCTTGGGGATAGAGTGTGAAAAGAATCTGGCTTAGTAACATAGTTTGCCTGTTTGACCCTTTTTTTGCTATATCTGCTGTGTGCTGTCTGGAGGGTAATGATCAAAGGACACAGTGAAATCTTAAAGCTTAGGTTTACATACATAAATTTGTATAAGAACAAGCCTGATACTCTTGATTATCAGTGAATAAATGTAACAGAGATTGGAATTCAAAATAGAAAAACAGAGAGTTCGATCAAGTTATGAAGAAATGTCAGCAGATAGGAAACATAAAATACATGTTTTAAAACATTTAAGAACAAACCAGCCATTCTTTACATTAGTTGGTTGCCTTAATTAGATTGCATCCATAGTAATTTGTTGACATCAACATTTGCATAACTTCTTAAATAAATCTTTCTTTCTGTCATGAGGCCTTAAAATCTTTTCCTTTGCTGGTTCAAATAGCACCTTAAAAGGCAGACTTTAGGGAAAAAATGCTGCCTTTGGCCCACAGTCTATTCTTCTTGTGCCAATGAATCAGAAACGTTGTCGACAATAAACTTTATCACAGACTTGAGAAATTTATATCATTTCATTAAATGAAAGATAGTCATAACTTTTAAAGTTCTACAGAAATATTTCTGCTATAATTGAAAGCAAATCAGCCAAGAAAAATGTTTTAAAAGAATTAGACTTCAAGGTCATCATTTCACGTCTTTGATTTAACCTCCTTGCTGACATATTTTTTCCCTTTTTTAAAGTGCAGTCTTCACATAAACTTAAGTAGTTAAAAATATTGCAATACACTTTCTTCACAGTCAAATATGTCTGAGTATAAATGTCCTGAATAGAAGTCATTCAATATATGCTGCTTGTATAGTACTTGTTTATTTGCATATACTTAGGTACATTTGCTATGTGCATTTAATAGGTAGCTATTTTCACTTTGGCTGTTTATCCATTGCATAGTCTTATTTCTACATTTAATATGAGCATGCTGTATCCAGGTTAGATCACATGATGATCTTAGTACCCCTGAAATGAAATGAAAATGAAGAACTTTAGAGACTGTTTTTTCCTAAGTAAGTAGATTCTTGGGAAGATCTTCTCAGCAGAAGATTGATGCAAGTGATAAAATTTGTGTTAATTACAAAAGTCTACCTATAAAAAAAAGCAGCCTGAGTGTAGTTAGAGCTAGCTAGGAAACTCTGTGTTGCTTCTTGTGATAAGGATGTCCTGATAGAGTGAGGTAGAGGCCTCAGAGCTCTTCGGGTGGACCAGCTGTGCATAGATATTGGCTTCATTTGCACACATTTTGAAAAAGAACAAATGCCATGAATTGTAACCCTCATTTAAATGTTTGCACTTGCACTAATGAAGAGTTGGTAATTTGGGAAGTGTCTTTTATGAATCTGGGGATTGGATTTAAATGAGAAACTTAACCTGAGGAGGTCAGCATATTTTTTGTTGTATTTTGGTTTCTTGGGAAGTTGAAGTTTCATGGTCCTTCACAGGATGAAATCTTAAATGATGTCTTCTTACCTAAGGTGCACTAACTTCTGGCCACTACAATCAATTCCAATTTTTAAAAGCCTAGCAAACATCTGTAATAATTTTTCTTCACAATTTACTTAAAAGCTACACTCTATTTAAGAAATCATTAAATTAAGAAATATTCTACACTGATACTGTTTCCAGGAGAAAGTTTCTGTAGATGGACAGTGCTATTTGATTTAGTCCAGTGGATCCTTTTCAAAGGGGGCGACTTATTTTTATTTGTTGCTTAGAGCTACTGAGCTGCCTTCTGTGTAGTTTTGCTCTGTGTCTTTAGAAATAATGTTCCTGAAATTTCACTGTGCCTGTGTATTATGATGTGCTTTAGTTTCAGAAAGCATTACTGCACATCTCTACATTCATTTTGTTGTGAATTCTCTGATCTTCATAATAAACTTGTGAGTGATTTGTGAGGAAAACAGTAGTGGTAAAAAATCATTTGATTTGACAGCTCTATGACACAATGCAGAATTGAGCAAGAGACAGAGAATTGGGAGAGTTGGCTGTTGCCACCACATTTCAGAGGGCATTTTATGGTACAGACTGTTCTCACCATCTGGCCTCGTGGCCGGAGAGGAGCCCCATATAGACATGGCTTGTGTGTGTTCCCTGGTAGCACAGTTGAATCATCACTCTGTTCAACAGGAAGAAACAGTGACGTGTTAAAACTCAGAGCCAGTTTGTTCAAGGTGAGTCACCTTAAAATACCTGTGAAGGAGTTTGTTTAGGTTATCACAGGCAGTTATTGACAATATGAACTGTCATTCAAGCATTGCTTTTACACGAGATGCTGAGGTACCACTGCAGAGTAAAAAGCCTGGTCTGCAGAAGAGGTTTTGTTCTCTCATGAAGATCCCCGTGCCAAAGGTGGGAGACAAGAAAAGCAGAGTGTCCGAAAGGAAGCAGAATTTACAGGAGGGAAGTTCAGCCTAGGAGTATCTCATTTGCTGACGAGGATTGTTGATAAATAACTAATATTTATAACTAGTTAGAATATAAATAATATTCTAACTCTAGGCAGAACATATACACGGCTCTGTGGTACTGCTGAAAATCCTCTTAGAATATAACAGATATCTACACCTTTGTGTGCAGATTAATTAGAGATGTACTAACCATAATCCTTGAATTTATTGCCATAGGCACATTTTCTCTCCACACCAACTTGATTAGGATACCACCTTTGAAATGGATACATATAACTATATGAATTAATTTGTATGAATGTTGCTTCAATATCAAAGTGAATTTGAGCATCCATTATATATTATTGTCTCTTGTAGCTGCTTTTCATACTCGGCTCACCAAGTCTGGCACGAATAAGAATATCATACTCTCTTTTTTGTTATTTTTATTTATTTATTTATATTGTAGATTTGGAGAACATTTTATTGTATTTTGAGTTGTTCTGTATGGGTCCCAGATGTATTTCCAAACCGAAATTTATGGTATTTCAAATAGAGGTGCAAGATTCTAAGTGCCAAAAAAAAAATCTTTTTCACCTTATGCAACATCAGAGTTTTCTTGGTTGGGGTTGCAATGATACAATTTTACCACACATTTACTCAGTATTTTTCCTACTTCCTCTGCAAATACTTTAGTTCATAACCTGCTTCATGTTCCTGAAAACTTTTCTAATTCTCCTACTCTGCTTTTCAAGGCTACTGCAGTTGTTCTGGAATGTCCTCATGCCTCTATTTATTGACAACCCTCTCAACTACGTTACCAGAAAAAATCATCTACTTTCTTGCTCTTTGTGAAAACTACATGATGAAATTGTCACACGCAGTCCTATAGACATAGGCCTGTATAGGTCGTGGAACGCTGAAGCGTTCCACGGTCAACTTTTCCTTGCACTTTCCTTCCTTTTCATTATTTCATTTCATTTCTCCCATGACACTTACCCGTCTCCATTTTCAGACCAATGTATTTTTTTTCCTAAAATTTATCTGCATTGCACTTTGTCATATGCTTTTTGAAAATCCGGTTAAACGGGTATATCATTTACAGAGAGTTTGACAGTTCTTACTGCTCCCTTAGACCAAATACCCTTATCCTTCTTATTTCTACATCTATTGCAAAAAAAAAGCTATTTTTTTTTTTGCACAAAAATAGTTTTTATTTTCTGCAAGCCTTATTTTGCAAAATTTGTGGTGGAAAAAGTGTCCTTGCTGTTGTAGTGATACAGTTTTGATTCCTCATATGGAATTTCATCGTTGCCTGTAGGCAACGCCGGGCGTTGCAAGGTTAGCAGACATCTTTCTTTTCCCATCACTTTCCTTATTCTCTGTTTCAGATTATTGAGGGGGGAATAAGAGAAGTAACTTCCACGTGCAGTGGGGGAGAATAAGAGAAGTAACTTCCACGTGCAGTGTCATTGCTCCTTTCTCACAGTTGAAGGAATAGGTACAGTTTCTTCAGCAGATTTAACACCCTAAAGAGAGGGATTTTTATTATTTTTATTCGGTTTCCAATTTTCATGTGGAGCCCAGTTTTAGGCAAAGATGAATAAATTTAAGTATCTAAATCAGTGTTCCAGCACATAAATATTCCAGGATAGATCATGTTAGATTGGGCTTCAACCTGAGGTTGGTGAGAAATGGCATTGTGTTCTGCCAAGCTTAAAAAACTTGCTAGTCCCAGTAGAGGAACGATCCATTGATAATAAAAGCTATTTTGGGGGAGATAATTAGGAGTGTTTTTACACATTTACTTATTTACTTAAGAACTTTATAAATTATTTACTTAAATAATTTATATATTATTTACTGAATAAATGTTCATAACTAAGCTACTCCACATTCCCTTTAGAGGTATTGGAGTGATTCTGTGATTTAGGTCTCAATCTGTGTGATCTATTTTAGATGCCAGCAATAAAATGACATGATTCATTAGAAGCCCTTATTTTTGCATATTGACTACAAAGAATCAAAGCTGACTAGTTCAGATGAGGGTAGCTGTATAGTGAACATCTGCATTTAATTAAACAAATGCAATCAAACAAATCCTACCTCTTAAGCTATCTATAGCAGCCTGTCTCCAGCTTTGTCTTTGAGGAAGGGCCCCTTGTACATGGGAAGGCAGAGGTACAGGCAGAGGGTGAAGAAGTAAATGCTTTGCTGCTTCCATCCTTTCGCTATTTGTCAGCAAGTTTTTCAAGCGATGTTGGTGGCCTGCATATTTGCGAGTCAAGCCAAATTCTCAAAATCAAAGCAGGATTATTTTTGAACCTTTAGATTTAAAAAATAAAGCATACGTTTGGGGAATGGAACTTCCTGTGTTTCAATTTACACCCATTACCCCTTGTTCTTTTACTGACCACCACCGAGAACAGTTTGGTCCCTTCCTCCTTGCATTGTCCCTCCAGGTACTTCTACATACTGATCAGATCCCCTCTCAACCTTCTCCAGGCTAAACAGGCCCAGCTCACTCAGTCTCTCCTCATATAGTAGATGCTCTAGTCCCTTAATCATCTTTGTTGCCCTCTGCTGCACCCTCTCGAGAAGCTCCACATCCCTCTTGTGCTGGAGAGCCCAG
>JAVCKT010025764.1:0-20456 GCA_032273925.1 Rhynchotus rufescens
TCTTAAATGGCAACTGTGAAATCTCTAAACTGGGCAGGATCAGGGTTTAAAACTTTCTAAGTGGCACACAGAAAAATCCCTGTGAGTAGTAGATGCGTAGAGGTCATGTCAGTGGTGCTCAAAGGAATGAGGAAAATGTAAAATATCCAGATGTGAAGGAAAAGAAATGCCAGAACCGAAATGGTGCATGACCTTTACTCAAAAACACATCTTCCAGGTATCATTTGTGAAACCATGTGTTGTATGAGGGGAAGGCAAAAGAAAGAAAATAAACAGGTGCCCAGTGTCTGTGAAATGATTTACCTGCAAGGAAGTGGTTTACTGGCTGCTCTAACAAAGAGGTATACCAGTGAATCATGGCCTGGACAAGGAATGGAGATACCTCACTGCCAAGGATGGTTGAATCAGTGAATCAGTGAACTACTGGAACTTGATTTGAATTTTCATTTAATCTATGTCAGCTTTCAGAAATGACCAGGACTGACACTCGGAAACAACAGAGGCCGCAGGTCTCAGGGGAAGAGATATTAGGACAGCAGAAATGCATGCTCCTTGGCTACATTAATCCAGCAGCACATCAGTTTAGCAGGAGAGTGGTTAAAAGATCAACCATCATTTTCTTGTCCCTTTTCCACTCCTTAATGATTCCTAATAGGTTGCAAGGCCCCTTTACTTCATTTCCAGCAGCTACTTTGTACTTGTGCAAAAATAAGAAAATCACACTGTGTAGACTCTGTTTTGATTTCACATCAAGAGGAATAAAAACTGGGGTTTCAGAAGGCAGCCAAGTTTACAGGCAGACAGTGAGAATTTCTGCAGGCTTTTATTCTTTATGTCCCCCTTATGGTTCCTTGGCTGCAGTCAGCATGTCCAACTTTAGACAACGGCTTCTATGCCTCAAATCACCAACTCCAGTATGGAAATGTCACTGTTTTTTTCCCCCTTCCTTTGACCATCTGCATCCCAGGTGGTATGCAAGGCTCTGGGCTGCCCTGTGGCTACTGGGTCCCAACAGAGGTGCTCACAGTAGAAGTCCAGTGCTCACCTCGGCTGGCTCTGCTCCGCGTGCGAACGCCCAGTGCGGCGGTGCTCTCTCCTCCGATGGAGGAGGTCTTCAGCACTGCCTTCATGTGCTCGTGCTCAGCCGCGTCCTCAGCGTACTGCAGGCCCTGGGGCTGGCTCTGCGACGGCGGTGAGCTGCTGGAGAACTTGCCAGTCTGCAGGAGGAAAACCAATTTGCCATGACATGGCTCGCTTGGGTTTTGGCTCTACAAAGCATAAAAGGCAATGAAAACAGGCCAGTATTCAACCCACAAACTGCACGGAGAAAAACGCAAGGTCCTTGTTCTCACAAACCCATGTAGAGCACATACGCGCTCCAAAGAGCAAAAACAAACACTGGCTCCTCTCTGGCACTGCATCCTCTAGTAGAAATAAAACAGAAACAAGCTGGCACCGAGGAGCAAACATAACGAGAGGAAAAAACAGATACTTTAGCTGGAGCTTTATGATAGTTTTGACCTTGTATCCAAGGTCAGGAGTATAAAGTATAAAGCAAAGACTTGCTTGGAAACCTTCAACCCCAGCAGGACCTTGTCTAGGCTCAGATATTATACTGAGACAGCAGGAGACTTCACACAAATAAGATTTTTTTTTCCTGTATCATCACCTTTCAGTAACTGAACAAAGCTGTCAAAGTGGTCTATGAAACCACCGTTTCTCCCTTACCTTTCTACAGTACTATATACAACATTTTCAAATTGCTTTAAAAGACAAACTGCAGTATATTTTAAATATACTAAACATACACTGAAAAACCTAAAACCTAAAATAACAAGCCAAATTATTCTATGGCCAAAACACAAAAGTTGCAGCCAGCAGTTAGGAGAACAAAACAAAACCTTAAACAGCTTTTGGTATCTGCCCTTTGCTTGCCTGGCCTCCCTGTGATTTTTTTATCACCAGGACAACTGCATAACAGTGGCTAAATTAGCTGCAAGCACATAACACATCAATGCAATTGGAGGCACCAGTTACTGAAGAAATCCAGCTAGAAATATAGCCAAGTATATCAAAGCACAAACTGACACTTTCTAAGGAGAATTTTTGCAGTAAAATAAAAGTTTATATGACATTTTGTATTTTTAAAGTGGGTGGAGTAGCCTAGTTTCTTTTTTCCTTCAGCAGTTTATACCTACAAAAGGCTATAATGATCTTTACTCCATTCTCATCTATAGAAAGACTAAAACAAATTTAAAATATAATTTACTCAGAAAAGACACGTTCTCAACAGCAAATAGACATTAGTACTTCTGCGCTTTTGATTTTTTCAGTCATATCAATCCAGCATTAGAAACTGAAATAGTGTTTTTTTCTTTGTAACTTCTGTTATTTCCTAGAGATTTAGCACAGACAAAGGAAGGCTTGATGCCTCCTATCCTTCTGTTGCATGATGACAGCATTATTTATGAACTTAATGTTACCAAGTCAGTCAGTTAAAGCATGCAAACTCTCAAAGCCTTTCTTTGAGATGATGATAAGTTGCAGGAAAAGAATCACTCCTACTTTCAGGGCTTAGATTGAGTCCACAGAACTGTTAGACAGCAAATTGAAAATATGTAATCTGGAAATCAATGATAGCATGATGCTATTTTAACATAATGACTTTTCAAAATAATAGCAAGTTACCTGAGTATCAAAATAATAATCCCTACAAGGCACTGAGCCTAATATACTAGTATGAGATTTATTTTTGAAAGAGAATTTAATATATATATAATTTACAGAAATCTAATACTTACAAGAAAATTAGAATATAAATTCATAATTTTACATGTTAGTTTAAAGCATTTAGATGTGGAAAGTGTGCATGTGCTAGAATATGTGAAATTAAATGTGAAATTAAAAGACAGAAAAATACTAAACTTCTATTAAAGTGCATGCAGTTTTTATCTACAATGAGGATAAATAACGTCCATCTTAGAGAATAAAAAAAGGATGATGCCTACCCATAGCTATTAGAATTCACAAAGGTTAGTAAAATGTTGTCATAAGAAAACTGATTTCTGTAATTTTATTTCTGTAGTTCATACTGTATGGCATAAATCATGACTAGAGGAGAAGGCCTACAGACAGAAGTTTTATTCCACTTCTTTAATTCTCAAATGTTTATGTAAATTAATACCCAAATCCTAAACTCTTGAGTTACCAATCTTGAGACTATCATTATGAAACACTGAGTATTAAGCCATGTTTTTTTATGGTCGGACAACCAAGCAAGTGCTAATGCTGAACAAAAATTACAATGCCCCAGAGATGCTTCCAAACCACCTGATTGCTTTGTTTTGTATACAGATGGTGTACTATAGTCCTTATAGTTCAACCCTCAGGACGACTTTAGAATAAATATATGAACATGTCTCACCTTTTTGGAGACCAATTTATCTTTCTCATAAATCACACAGCAAAGACAGACTCATTATCATTTACTTTTGTCCTTATAGTCTGATGATTTAAAATAATAATATTTGGATTTAAATAGCTTCATATTGATGGTGAAATTATCATGGAAATCCTTAACTCAAAATAACTGATGATAACCAAAACATTCATGTCAGTCATGTTTTGAGTACTTGAGATATTCTGCAGTTTACCAAACAGACACTGAAGAAAAGAAGAAACTTAAAATAATTAAGGCTCGAATCAGCATATCCTTATTTGAGAGAGGCTTTAAGCAAATGGTTAAAACTAAATGTAAAAACGCATTCTTACAATAGAGCCAAAAAACAATTAGAAAAATGTCATGGTTCACAGTCCAGATGGAGCTGAACAGTCCATACTAACTGGGTTAGAAATTAGATGTCACAGCACACAGGGGACACGAGAATGACATGCTCTTTCAAAGAACCATACCTCAGCATCCTCCTCTTCATCGGTCTGCCAAAAGAGACAAAGGACAGGGCGGAGAAGGACAAACAGCAATATTTAGGAAGAACAGTATGCTCAAGCCATGACAGAGTAAAAGGTAACCGTGGTATTGTTTACACAGTTCTAGGAGAACACACAAATATGAAGTATACACAGAATTCATGTCTTAAGACAATCAATTTACCAATCTCTTTTAGTCAATGAACAGTAATCCTACTGCACACAGTACAGGTTGTCACTGTTGTTAGGGTAAGATTTTATTTTATTTTTTTTTTTTCTGAGAGAAATTATGAACTGAAACTATCCCTGACACATTCTGCATTTTTCTCTTGTGTCATGCTATTGCCTGCCCATATTTTGCCCTTTGGAACCTGAGAGCATTAAAAAGGACTTTCTCTCCTTTTTCCAACTGTGCTCAGAACAGGGAGGTCCTGGTTGCTATTTCTCACAGTGCAGAGGTCAGTTTCTTGGCAGTTCCTTACACAGCTTGTTTTCATTCTTTTTTAAGATGGAGTTTTGCAGCTTTAAACTCCAGTTTAACAGAAATCAAGTGCTGAGGAGCCTCTGAATAAAGCCTTGAAGTTCTTCAGTAGTTCTCTGGTACAAGACCCTGGAAATCAGGGATGCAATTACCCTTTGGCACCCTTTGTGACACCAGGGATGTAAAACCACCTTCAGAGTCACAGTACATTAAATGCATCAAAATGTTACAGCATGTGGAGTGTTCTTAAATTTCAGGGTCTTAGAGAGAATTACAAAATATTTAGAGCTGTGTGCACAAATACCTGGGAAATTCTCCATTGGTCTGTAAGATATTCCACACCATGTGGAAGTGAAACAGTTTCTCAAGTATGTGGGGCTTCTTGTTTCCATAATTTTCTTTATTTTTTTTTTAAGTGTAAACAAAATTTAAAAATTCTGCTGCATCTTTTTTTTTTTATTTGTGGGTTTTGTTTTGTTTTTAGAAGAAGCATTCCACTAAATCTATTCCCCTCCCTTGAGTTACTAACACACATTTTCAATCTTATTTCCTTCTCAATTATGTCTTTTTTTCTAGGATTGATGCATTCTGTTCCAGAAACATTCCTGATTAAAAATGAAAGCCTCATTTACTTTGGCCTTCATCTTAGTTTCAGCACAATCTCCATAAGAAGATTAGCTGGGAGAGTGCTGAGCTGCACTTTAACATTACTTTTTAAGGGTATGTTTTATTCTAACAGTGAGACGCTTACTTTTTCTTTGGACACAGTGGCACTGACAGAAACACGTGCAGATATTTTGCAGAGGGACTTGGGCAGGTATGTTCCCTTTGCATTTTGAAAAGATCCATTCACTTTTTCCATCCTGCAGGGCTGGGGAGGGGGAATCACATTGCAAAGCAATTCTTTTGAAAAAGAATTATTCACTTTCCGGCACAAATAAGAAAGGGGAATAAGAAGCAAGAACATAATTGTTTTGAATGCATATGTGAAGATCTCTAAGTAAAAGGCAGGAGGGGAACACATCCAGCTAAAGAATATGCAAAAAGTACTAAGGGTAGAGGGGAAAAGGAGAGTAGGCACAATATGAAGACTGTGCTGCAGACAAAAGTGCACTATATTATTACAGTATAACCAAACTAGATTGTAACAGGCGAAGTCACAGCTGCAAGCCTTCTTCCACATTTAATCTAGGTAAAAGTAACTGTCTCGGCTTTTGTTAAAGGCAACGTACTACTCTGTGCTTGACTTTCTTATTGCTAGAGCCCAGGGCATTTGCCTTTCTACAGCCTTTCTGTCCCAGCACTCAGGAGGAGTTCTCAGTCTCCTTCGCATTTCCATGCCTGGATAAACCAGCAAGAAGGACAGTAGCTACATTAGCTCATGAAACATGAGCTCATTAGTTCATGAAACAAACTTCGCTCTCTCAGGAAGGTCATCTACTCTTGCCCAAGTGTGTATATTCTACCTTTTCTGTGCTCCTCATTCCATCATTATAAATACTCTGAGAAACGTTAGTAAGCTAGGAAAATATTAACAGATGCAATGTTACCAAACAGCACTGGAAGAATATTCCTGCATTGAACACCCTTTTCAGGCACAAGCTGTTACTTTTAAGAAAAAAAAAAAAAAAAAAAACACTGCTCAGTTCTATCAATATTGGATGTCACATGACAATTCCTGGAGATACTCCAAAATAATTTCTCCTCCCCTACCTTTCCTTTTTTTCCTTTAGGCTAGCATTTGTATGTAGTGGATTTTGCCATTTAAAAATATTACTTCTATGACATAGCAGTTTTGGAATTGAAACTCTCAAGCATCGTAAAAAGCACAGCTTCATAAATCTAGGAGACAGATGCTTATATTACCTAGTATTATTAAAAATCGTTAAAAAATCAGTCTCTATCTCTACAGTTGCTTTTCTTCATTATTTCACTTGCTGTTATTTTTAGTGTGTCTAAAATAAGTGGCTGCTATCACTGGCTAAACGCAGATATAAAGCTTCCCTCTGAAACTGTGGTAACTCACTGTTCCCTCCATCTGACCCCGATTCCCCTCCAAGTCTCTGTCTAATGCAGACAGCATTCTTCAAGAATTAAACTGACAGTGCCCAGGCCATTGCACCTATTAAAGAACACAAAAAGATGTCTGTGCTAAAAGAATACATTAAGCTGAAAATATTCCTCATAGTGCCACAAGAACAACTGTTGAAAGTGAGGAAAAGTTCTCCATGCAAAGGCCCTTTTACCTCTTAAGGCTGCAGGGTGTACTCAGGATTAAGAGATAGGTGCCTTCATGTTAAGAACTGGTCTGATTGCATGTTCAGCCTTATTCATTCCGCTTTTTGCTGTAATCCCCCTTCTCCCTGAAAATAGTACACTGTAAAGTGCGAAAAACAGGATGCTAGGGAGACTCTATAAAGGATAGAGTGAGGTAAATACCAAGCAATGCATGTCCTAGTGTCTCTGGATCGAGTCTCTGCAAAATCCTATTAGGTCCCTTAAAGCCCACATCACAATTCCATATAATTACTTCTTATTAGCATTACTTTGTAAAAAGAGCTCTTTCTAATGTCAAGACCTGAAACTTCTAAAAGCTGTATTTTCTAACTAGTTCAACATCTTATCAATGCATTACATATATGTCACACCTTTCCAATGCATACAAATTTAAAACACCAAGAAAATCAGAAACAGATAAAAGAAACAGCCAACATGATATTACAATAAAACTCCCATCTTTTACTATCCCAAACACATCAACAGTTTCCATCCTGCTGACCTGGAATCTTATTTCAAGGAAGATCTGACTTTAAACTTCTCAAAGGAAGCTGTGACAAATAATCTGATGCAACTTTAATTCTGTTTTACCATGTATTGTAATCCAATGAATAGAAAATGAAGCCACATTACTGAGCTACAGCTGAACAGTTTTAAGAATTTGCAAAGTAGTCATATGGTCTCCTTAAAGAAGCTATTGGGAGGAACATTTAAAATGTTTTTTTTTAATCCAGTTGGTTTTTTTTTTTTTTTTTTTTTTTTTAAGTAATAGGACCTTCATATAACTATAAAATAGGGATAGGAAATCGTTCTTTTCTGGGGACCTGAAAGATAATTTTAAGTGGAATACTAGCTCTCAGATGCCATTTAATTCTTGTCAAATCTCAACATGACCTGGAGTCGACTAATTATCTCCTTCCTATAACACAGCTTTCTGGGAGGCCTAACTGCCTCCTCTTGCCTTTTCAGATAACAGCCATCATCTCTGGCTTCAGTCTCCACTGCCGAGCCTTATTTTAAAGGGTCGCTGTTCTCTGTTTCCTGAACCTTGCTTCTGGAGATCACACTTCCTTCACATTTTGTGAAGGCATAGGATTTGGAGAAACTTTCTCAGTCCTGCCATGGACAGTTCTCCTTGACAGATTATCATCACAAGTAATACAAGAAGTATTATCTAAACTAGCATAAAGTATTAAAGGTATTTGAGGAAAGTATATTTTTAATGTAGTAATATCTTTGGTTAATGCTTTCTTTGAATCTCTCTTCAATACTGCAGAAAAAAAGTGCAACGATTGAAGAAAAAAATGCAGTTTCTCAGTAGCAGTTTTGTAAATGTTTATGATTAAATTATACTCATCACAGAAAATCAGAGCCCCTTCCTTAACATGAGGCTAGACCAAAAGGAAAATTTTTGAGATGATAATAATACAGGTTTAACATTCCCTCTAGATGAAGCAGATTTCCAAATTTAAAGAGGATGCTGCCAGGAAAGATCTACAAATGATTGTGAGTCAATGATTTAAACATAATCTCAATTTGAGTCTGATATATATATATATTTTGACCTAAGTTGCCTGAGCTTTTGGCCATAAAACTGTAATCAGCTTAGATCTTTTCATGCCAAAGGCAAAGGTAGCTTCATATGTGATGAACCACTCACATCTAATCGAGATTCCAGATTTGGATTTTGAGACAGCTGGAAACTTTTATTAAGTACTGGCACGTCTTAAAACTTTATTTGGATTGAGTCAGACTACCAGGGTTATTTTGACGTTTACTAAGCTGAGAAAACTAATTTTATTTTACCAGTATAGCAATGATACAGTCATCAAGGTTTGCAAAGAAACATCTAATGTGCACATCAAGAAAACGTTATATTTCAGAATCCTCGAGTAGTCTGTTCCCATAAAGTTGGCAACTTTGTATTTCAAAGTTAAGATGAAGACTGTGTGTGTGTTGGTATGCAAGTGTGTTCGTATATACAGACATATGAAAAATAGTATGATTAAAGAAAGTATATTAGAATATTTGAGAACATTGGTTAAAATTACATTTTATATTCAGTTGTAGTCACTTAAACATATGGTTCATCATACGAATCATGCTGCCGATTAGGAGCCTATTTTTCTACCTTTATTTTCAATATTCTTGATGATTAGGTACACACGAGCCCTGCTGTACTCTAAAGCTTCTGTGCACTGCCTGTGAGACAAGACATGTCTGATAGATGCTTAAGCCTGGCTTGTTCACATTCTGAACATTGGTATGCAGTAAAAGTATTCATAATCAATGACTTGCAGCTTTTGAATTCTAAGGGAACAGAGTTTAATGTTTATAGCAGAAGAACTCCTTCAGAAAAATTATAAAGAAAAACCATACTTTATATCTGACATTAACTGAAAAAAGTTTTGCAAAGCCACACAGTGGTAGATATATTTTGCCACTTACATCTGTGATCATTTTCCCTCTGGTCTTGTTTCTCTCCCTGTGGTTAGCTCGTTTCTGTTTTTGTTGCAAAACTCGTTCCCTGGTAGTGCGGTATTCCAGAGCAAATTCACTAATAATTTTGCAGAACTTATTGATGTTGACTTCACGTATTGCATAGGGAGGATGGCCCATAAATAACAAAAATGAGTGAAACCTGGAAAACAATGAGTCCATGAAAAAAATCTTTCTTTTTAGTTTCTAGGAAAAAAAGCATTTCAGTGAATCCATTTATTATTTTATTAACTTCCATCATTTCTTTTGTGCTACAAAAAAATGTGTCTGCTTTACACAACATTGGCATGCTTTATAATTAAAAACATGAAAGTCCAGTCTATGATAACTTCATCCCAGCGCATTTTCCCAGGCTGATGCAAGATAGATAAGATGTTTATGGAACTTCATCTACTTTATATTACTAATTTAGCATGTGAAGTAGCATGTGAAGTAGCAATTTCAGTTATAGCAGAAAATATCTATTAAGTTTAAATACTATTTATTTGTATTAAGCAACTTCAAAGAGGCTGTTAGGACGTTGGGGAAAGTCTAGACAAGAAGAATGCAGATTTACAGGCTAGCAAACAGAGGAAGAAAAGAATTTCTGCTTCACAAGAAAAAGATCATAAAATTATATTAACTCCCAAGTACTTTATTTTGGAAAACTCTCAATTCACAGTTTTATTACTTCTGTTGCATTCAAAGATTCTGCACTATCTGCAGCTTTTACTATTGCTTCTATACTGCATGATTTACAATAGCACACAATGTTTAAATGCATGTCAACTGCTTTTAATTACATCTATATCCTTGAGGACAAAAAGTTTTTTTCAGTCTCAGATAGATGCAATTACCAAGACACTTTTTTATCAAGAAATCTACAGTAGTAGTTGCAGTATGTATGCAAAAGAAAAAAAAAGGTTATTTTTCATGCTTGTACAATGCATATGATAAGTAACAGGAATCTGGTGAATTTATCAGAAACACTGAAACTTTCTGAAGAGAGGATCTCCCTTAAATAGGTGTCTATGACGAAGTACTCACTACCTATACAATGATGAATGTGCTTGCAGGAATACAGATTAAACATTTAAAAAATAATATTCATGATGGCATAATCTATAATTTTAACAAGTCATTTACAAGAAATTGCTGTAGTTACCACCAGTCTACTGCTGTACCTGTTAATTATTCTTCTATGAACAATCTTCAAGATTATAATTCTTTCTGCACAGTCCTTAAGGAACTCGGACATTTTTTGCTTTAGAGTTGGCCTCATTTCATGCTTTGCTATAGCCTTAAGGTGATCCCACGATGCTTTGCACCGTCTTTCCATCTGACATAAGTTTTCCTGGAGTTGCTCAAAGTCAACCTGGGAAGAAAAAAGGAAAAGGGAAAACGGAAAATAATCAAACACTTTAATCAAAAACACTGCAGTAGCATACTTGGATATAAGAACAGCTCAATCTATGTGTAAGAAAGGGCCAATGCAGCTTCAGCAACAAATTAATACCCATCATTAATAAACTGCTAAATAAATATTAAGTACCTCTCTGCCTGTCTTTTTCTATGCATGAAATGCTAGTAGGAAAAATGGGAGCAAAGAATATATCTACATACATTTATTTCTATTTTTGGACTTGTAGGTCTACCATCTAAAGAAGTGACATTAAAATATTGTAGCTTGTTTTTTTCCTTGCTAAATAACTTTATGACATCATCAAAAAATCTGACTCAATTATTTCTGCTGAATTAACACAAAACTTTAGCTTTTTCTTAGTCATTTTCTCTATTACTCATAGTTTTTTATAGCAAGCTTGCCGCTCATCTCAAGAAACACTTTGATAATTTTCCTTACTCATGCACTTACTTGACAACAGGTGATCTACTATGAATTACAAAACTCATCGGCTTTTTAAAGCCCTATTTAGTGATCTCAGTGCTAACTTACCTCACTTGATATACAGTATGACTTTGCTAGCTTGCAACAAGATCCTATAATGGCTTTGAAAGTCCGTCAACACAGTTAAAATAAATTACTGCATGCTACAGAAACACTCTTCAGGATAGAAGCCATTTCATTCCACAGAAGGGGAAAGAAAGGCTGTCGTTTATTCATCGACCAAAAAAGGTGTTCAAATTACAGTGCTCTACAGGAGTCATTTAGGATGTGTTGCTAACAACTGGACTAAGTGCATTAACTATCTAGTCACAACAGAAAATTTTCCAATGTGTTTCTGAACTCCAAAGATAGAAAAAAATATTTCTAACACCACTTCACAATATAGATGAACTTAATCTCTAAAACAGAGATTTGTCTCTCATACTCTCAAAATGGCATAGTTTGTAATGTTAGAATTTGGTGCTCTGGTTAATACCCTAATGCTAAATGAAAACTAGTGTCAGATACAGGTTTTTTTTCAGTTCATTGTCAATTACTGTGCTTGAATGGGGCCCAAAAGAAATTTGCCTTGGATGCAAGCAAGTCCAAATTTGGAGAAGTTTGCACCTAGATCCAAACCTTCTCATTTCTACCTGATATCTAATAGAGATAGGTTGCAATGTAATAATCCCCTCTCTCTCTCTCTCTCTCTCTCTCTCTCTGTCTTTTTTTTGGTATGTTCCAGCATCACTTTGTTATATACAACACAGAATAAAATTACCAAACGAATACAGCACCCACTGCTGAGACTATACCAACATTAGTCACGAGAAATGCATTATGATTAAATAGCTCCTGTTACTGATTTGACTCGTTTTTGCTCAGATTTAAAAAGATGGATTTTCCCTCTCACAAGAAAATCAGAACACCTTTTGCTAATTCTGCTATTAAAAAAAAAAACCTCGCAGGTGGAGCAGCTGTGGGCTTTTATTTTCATTAGAAAATTAATGCATACATTTAAATAAATAAATAAATAAATAAGCCCTTTTCAGGTCTCCAGGTCAGTGTTTTTATTGTTGAGGATAAATACATTGCTGTTGTCCATAGATAGTACATCTAAAACACCCAGAGGAAAAAACAGGGGCATTCCGGTTCGTAAAAAAAAGGATGCCGAAAGGAGACAACAGAAGAGAAGGTTCTCTGAGAACAACTGCTGCTACAGTATTTCATCATCACGTTCCCTGAACACCAAGAAACCGCAATCAGAAATGGCCATTAGGCATCATAATAATGTTGTGCTCAACCCCTGGGATTTTGAGGCAGGTAGAAATATACACTTCTCTTCTTCCTCTCTAAGTCAGGACACACGTGCACAAAGGATATGCAGTTTACTGCTCCTGCCTACTATTATCTTATGATACAAGTTTAAAAATCAATCTCTTTCTCCCTAGGAGAAACAAACAACAGATTTCAGCTCTTGTTCAGCTTATGTAAAATAAGAATTACTTTTCTTTCAAACATTCTGCAATGTTTATTTTGATTTGTAAACTAATGTAGAGAAAACAAATTTCTAAACGCTCCCAGGATATTTTTGAATGTTCCTCCTTTCTCACGCCAGGTTCCTTTCCATTGACAACCACAGCAGCTGAAAAACATTCAGAACAATTTATTTATCCACTAGTTAAGCTCCACTATTCAGTCTTCTGGGAAGTACCTACCTAGAGAACAGTGTTGTTCTCCAGTTGGGTATCTAGAGATAATTAACCCAAACAGGATTTAAAGATTATTTAACATAACACAAACCTTGTGAGGTCAGCCTCATTCAGGAAATCACTGTCTCACAAATGTGCAATTTACAAAAAAAAAAAAAAGAAAAGAAAAAAATCTATTTTCTAATGTAATGTACCACCATGTTTTGCACAAATAATACTTAGACTAAGAGTGATACTCTCAAACTACATGCCAGCAACTCCAGCACTCCCTTCAACTCTTTTCTTTCTAATCCTATTCTTTTGTCATCTACCCTTTCTCTTGTGTCAAAACCTTTTTTTTTTCAGAGAAAGAAAAGAAAAAAATAGTATCTAATGTAGTTTCTCACTTCATTAGGTTAAGACTACAATATCACCTAATGTATCTACTACTAAAATGACCTTTTGTTACAACTAGTTTCCACATGACCCTTTTCTCTCTCCCAAAACTGTCACTACCATCACCTGGCTCAGTATTTACCTCCCTGCTTCTTCAGATTCCATTAATAATGACCTTTAAAATGCCTTGCTCCTTGCAAACATACTGTCATTTAGGTGCAGTGACCTTCTAGGGTGGACATTCAACCTCTACTCCAGCATGTCCAGACTGCCTGGCTTAACCGAGTGTCACAAGAATCCTGTGGAGACCAAGGCTGGCCTAACTTCCACTGTCGGTCACATATTAAAAATGAGGCAGATATCAGGTCTTAAAAGCAAGCAAAAACATAAAGGAGTTTCTGTCCATATATTTCTAATTCTAGGACAACAATTTTGCAAATAAGAACACCTGAATCAATCCACTGATTAAAACTTAAAGGACAGAGCCACTCACTGAGCTACAACCAGATGACTCCATGCTATTATTTACACGTCCACCACATTTTAGCTCCTAAAACAATCTAAAATAAAAATACTTACATGGGATCTGTTTGCAAATGCTTTATGAAAGTACTCATGAATGGGGATGGAAGAGGAACAATACTAGTCAGTAGCAACGTAGTTCAGTTGGTGTAACTGCACATACAAAACTAATTGTAGTCATTTCACTTGGACCATTACTGAAACCCTACTATATGGTGAGGCATATACAGATTCACAGAATGGTTGAGCTTGGAGGGACCTCTGGATATCATCTACTTTAACCTCCCTGCTCACGTAGGATCACCTACAGAAGGTTATCCCAGACCCTATCCACATAGCTTTTGAGCATCTCCAAAGAATGTTGACTCCACAGCTTGAGGCAAACAATTTCGCACATTAATTTCTGTTCCATATGCTAAATAAAGTATTTTCTTGCATAGAAAACCCTGAGTTCTCACTTGCCACATTCCTCCCTGAGCTCCTCTTCTCCATGCCCCAGTTTGCCATGCTATCAGAACATGGTAACTGTCTCATACTGTGTCTCTCTCTTCAGCTTGGCTCCTGCTAACTCCTGTCAGTAACTCAAAAAGCTGCACACACTCTTGCAGCTGGCACTGTAAGGGTTGATACAACCACCCCCCAAGTCAACTTACCAAAAAGTAATACTTTTTTTCCCATTTAATTTTGTGTAGGGAAAGCATGCTTGAACGACAATAGTAATTGCACATAAATCCTTCCTACCCACCAAACTGATGGTGAAAGTCATATTCTTCACCCTTTTTCTTTTTCTTTTGGCATATTAAGCAGAAGGCATAGTAAGCAGAAGCCAGAGCTTGCGTGCCAGAAAAGCACTTAGACTGGAACAACCTCCCTTTTTCCCACAGATACCGACTGAGCCTTTTGGATCACCTGTGAGGCGGCTGCAGACTTCTTGCTCTCCTGTGCCCTTGTTAGTGTAAGCACAAGCTTCTGGTTCTTTTTCATGTGTTTGCTTTTTTTTTTTTTTTTTCTCCATTTAGGACTTCAACTCTTCAGCAAAAAATCCACAGGTTTTGCAATAACTACCATTTTATTTCTGGTCTTTCTAATGACTATTTTTTTTTTAAGTGAACTAAGGTTAAGGAAATGTTTTTATGAAGTTCATCTCAAGGAAAGGGGCATCTCTGTTTATCTACAGGATGGAAACTGTTTAGCCTTTGTAGTTTCTGAAAGATGTTTATAGACAAAATGAAGCTCAAAAAGCCACCTAATCCACAGTGAAATATTAGTTCTCCTTCCCTGTCAGCCTTCCTAAACCAAGATTTCGCCTTCTCTGTGAACATTCCCATTCCCTTGAAGAGGGCAGCTTGGATGTCTTCCATGTCCTAACTCTTAGATTTGTGGCAGCGAAAATCAAGTGGGAATACAGCTTGTTACAGTAATCCATCAGTGGTATAATATATGTAGGGACATCCCAAAGAGGAAGACCTTGGGCATCATGGGGAAGGTTAAGGCTGTAATTTCTCCTAATGTGATTTTGTCTGGCCTTTCAGAAAGACCAGAAAACTTTATCCTCTTTGGGCAAACCACAGATTAAAAGAACATTTTCAGTTTTTTATCATCTCTGACCTAAATGAAAAAAAAAAATCCCAAAACATATAAAAATTAAAAAAAAACCCAACAGTATTGGATTAAGCTTTCTTCTACTTTCTAAGGCTGAAAAATAAAAGTTTCATTTCAGATACACACTAAATAACAGATTTTGAAAGATAAGAGCTTTTACTTCCTATCTTCTTCAGTAATGACACACAACCTCCTAAAAAACAAAAAAAAGGATCCTTTTTGAGAAATCATAGGGAATGCAGTAAAATAGAGCCTGAATATAGGTTATACAAATAGAAGGACAGAGATGGAATCCAAAGAGCAAATATCTAAGGATATAAAACAAACCCCACAAATTTCTTTACAGTAGCCAAAATGAGAAAAACATGTAGGAGGTCCTAGATCACTGGGAGTGTAAAAGAAACTAAGGAAGGCAAATTTAAGAAAGTTAAGCAAAATGGTTTCTTTTCATTCAGTTTCATCACTAAGGATGCTGGGGATAAACCCATTTTGGTATCTGCTTTAACTTTATTTTTTAAAAGATGTGAGCTAATAGCAAATAATTGCAGAAGGAAATGGAGGAGGAAGATAGAGGACAAAGTGTAGTTCTAAACAACTAGAAGCTAAAAATTCTGAAAGTAATTAAAATAAAGCAACTGAGATGCTAGCTAAGTATGTTTTCACTACACTTTTAGCTACTTTAAGAGGTCAGCAAAAGTTTCAACTATCTTTTACAAAGACAAGAATGTTGATCAGGAGAATTGTACAATTCTAAGCTTTTTTACTGTATCTGGTAACCTGTATTAAAGATAAATTATAAGAAAAGTAACAAAAGAGATCTAATAAACAAAATTAGACTTTCAAAATCTTGACAGGAAGCCTTGTGGAGGACATGAGTGACGTTAAGAGAGCAAAAGCAAAGAAAGAATAAATATTGAATCTTATCTGGTCACAGGGTTAACAGCAGGTGTTTCAAGTTCTATACTATGTATTTAAAAACCTCTGGAAATAAGGAAGGCTAATACTCATATTAGTCCTGTCTGGAAATGATTATTAGGGTTTTAAGAGATAAATAGTTTATCTATCTGCATAGGAAATACTTCAGCAGATCATGGTCATTACTTCAGATTGCAGAGAAATGTACTTCACAGGCAGAAGTCTGGACTCCTCCACATATCTTGCTGAGTTGTTAATTGCCATCACCAGCTCATAAGAATGCCTAGATATCTTTCTGAACAGGTCAACAAAGACTGGTGAGAAAAAGATAACAACAGACAAGAAAAAAAAATTCCCAAACCCAAATCTCTGGATATCTTACAAAGATATTGCAAACAGAATGGAAAAACATACTAAGAATAACTATAAGGACAGTTTAGAATACTCTGCTTGCTACAGCTTAACCCATACCAAAAGTTTGGAATACTCAGCTTATATTCAGCTATAGCTTAACCCATATCAATTGGGAAGGAAGAAGAAAAGTAGAGAAAAGGTTTTTTAAAAAAAAAAAACTTAGAAATGGTATAAATGATTACACTTCAGAAATTGTGTAAATGATACAAATTCAACAAAATAGAAAGATAAAAGAAGTTGAGACAGTTCTATATATTCAGCCAGTAAATTCTGTGAAGAAAGAGAAAACCATCAAATTCAACACCAAGCAAGTTAGACTAAAAAACTCACTGTCACAAGTTAAACTATAAAACTAACTGCCACAAGTATGTTATGAGCCAAGATCAGACAGATAAGATCAAACAGATGTTTAAGAAAATATTATTTACATAGGATTTTTATTACGATTTTATTCCATTCATTCCTCCTTTTTGATGGATATTATAAGCTTTTTGATGGATATTATGAGCTTTTAGTATGACCTGTGGAAAAAAAAAAGAATAAGAGAAGATTTTCTAGGAAAGATCTGCCTCCTTCAAGCTTCTTGTGTTTTCGTACAGCTGGCACTGGCTACTGTCAGAGCGAAGACACTGGACGAGATGGATTCTCTCTGGTAATTATTTCTATTATCATGTGAGAAGTAACTCCCAAAACTACGTTTTCATGCTTGTTATCTGTTGATAATACTCTGGCAAGCTTACTCCAATTGTTTTCAAGTGTCATCCATGAAAACTCACACTCTTGGGAGCTTGAAGAGTGAATGTGCAGCATTTCTATCATGCAGGTGAGCAGCAGAAATAAACATTTTGCATACCAAATGTAGCCCTCAAGCAGGTCTATGCATAAGAGGCGCTGCCACGAGTTTCCTTTGCTTACATTTAATTTCCCCAGTTCCTAAATATGACAATTATTGTCATAAGGAGGATAAAAGAGGAGTTACATAAGATATTCCAAGAATACATTTCTTATGGAAGCAATTTTATTACTGAGAAAAGTGCCTTCTTTATATTTCCTTTTAAACAGAAGTATTTGCACAAAGAAAACAGATTTCCTCAAATGACAAAATAAAGCCAAAAGTATTAGATAGATAAAGCAGTAACCTGAAAATTGTTCCTAGCAGTTATATGCATTAATAATAATATCTACTATTACAATTGACTATCTCCATAACTCCTATAGCAAGTAATATTGCTTGAAATTCATGGCAGATGTCATAAGATAGCTGCCTATTATTGCCTTGATGAGGAAACCACCTGACAGACAGAGATAAAGCTCAAAAGACTACACTAGTATCTTTAAAATTCCTTGAGAATGACATGCCATAACTATATTTATAAAAAGTGCTGTGACCAGGGAGGAATGACATCAAAGAGAAAATAAAAAATCCAAAACTTTTGCACTTTTAAAAGTTTATATAAAAACAGACATATATATCTTCCTGCCAGACATACCTTGGCTGACCTAGTGATGGCCCCAATCTCAGAATAAAGATCAGTGCTGTCCGGGAACTTCTCTACCACCATAGTGCAGACGTGGTGCAGAAGAGACTGCTTGTGCACCGTGTCCTTGACTTCTGGAACCTTCTCGAGGTAGCTCAATTCAAAGGCTTTGGCCTGCAGGAAGAGGAGGGAAGACAGGCAAAAAACTTAAAATTTAAATACGCCTTCCCCTGCAGATTAGTACAAGAAAACGTGGGAAGCGGCAGTGGAAGAAGAATCCTACAGCAAAATCACTTTTAATATTATTCTAATTAATTTTAGCTTGCTGAAGAGTAGGCCCCAAATCACTCCAGCTGCACTCTGCAGTGATAGGACTCATGACACAGTTCTCAGTTTGAAGAGGGAGCAATGGCACTGAAGATACTTAAACCAGAGAAGTGCCTGCCGCTAAATTTCTTTCATATTACACTTAAAGAAGCAAAGTAAACTTACAAAACAAAATTAAAAGAAGCAGTACTTTCCATTTTCTAAATGACCTATCTGTAAGAAATGAAAACTGGATTGCAACTGTGCAAAATAGTTTTTGACTTTTGTTTTCTGAAGGAGAAACTGTTGAGGAGCCGTGGGTGCAAGAGGCTTACATTGGTTCCATTCAGAAAGTTCCCAATGGCTAGGAGAGTAGAAAGGATAAATCCCAATGTTTTGTTATGCTCCAGCTGGTCCATTCCTTCCTTCAGGTCTAAAAGTGGCTCTGCAACTTCCTGCCATGAGAAGAGAAACAAGAAAGTAGTTTGCGATAGTTACACCTAGTTTGAGGCTCTACAGTTTAGATTAATGACAGCAAAAAGTTCCTGAACTGGCGTCTTGAAGAGTGCAAACTGGCCATGTGTGCTGGCTTTCCTCCACGTTCCAAATAATAAATCATATGCAAGGACAGCAAAGAAATACATAACATACTTTCCTAATGTTGCTTGGTTATGTATGCAATTGCCTTACTTGTCCTGGGGATATTCTATGGTTCCAAATAGAAGACGTAGCGTCAGTGAAGGAGAACTTGTATTTGAATTTGAGGCATTAAAAAACACATTCACACTGATAATGAAACCTCTGCAACTACTCTTCTTAATCCTTGAAAAAACAACAAAAAAATTTCAAGTCTTAACTGACAACTGCAGTCTGATCCTAAAGCTCTCTCCAAGTGGTGACCACCTCTGAGTTTAGTCCTTGAGTAACTTTAAAACTGAAAAAACACTGCAAATATTAAGCTTTATCAAAGTGGCCTCATTTTAGTCTTTTACTTTAATGCATCTTCTAAAAGTAGGTCTGTAAACTGATAGACTGGAAAACATAAATTTTGTTCAATTACCTCAGGAAGTGAACCATCCCCAGAGAGTTCAAAGGAAGACAGTGAGGCTAATTGAGACGAGTGAGCCTACTTCTGTGTCTCTGTGTGAGGCCCAGGGTTATTTATTTTGTATGCACAATAAAGTACATATAGTTCACATTGTTTCTGTCTCCAAATGTCATCCTAGCCATCCACGAGCAGCATTCTTTTCCCAAATTATCACACTGTTTATGAACTAAGAAGCCAAAATTAAGCTGTTATTGTAGACTAAAAAGCAAAATATTTGAGAACTTCATTGTTTAAGGGAAATATGAGGGTTCATTCAACAACTACAGTGGTATTTTGCAGAGCAAAGGGATGAAGAAAATGTGCATTTCCACTCAATACAGAGCAATTCATTCCTTGATAAAAGCATGGCATATTGGGGACAAATTAAGAGATGGCATGGAGGGCTAAGAAATTTATACATCAAAAGAAAAGTGCTAAATAAATCAAGACATTATTAAGTTACACCAAAATCAATTAAGTGCTGCACAGATTTTTTTCAATTGGTTTACAAATTAGGGATGATTTGCTTCACTACAAAGATGAATCAGACCACTATAAATGTGTTGCAAACAGGCTTTTTTTACTGAAAGAACAAAAATTACCAGAACCATACTGATAATTTCATAATTTCAGAATAGTGGTGTCATTTTCTAATTTTCAGACAGTTTGAGCATTATTCAAAAGTACAATCTTTTGAAGATTTATTTCTCTAGCATTCTGTCTCATCAGAGACAAGACTCAGGACTGCAGGTAAACTTTTTGCTCAGAAGACAAACCAAAGTAAACCCAGTTCTCTTCCAACTTAATCATTCTCATTTCTACAACAGTTTATAAGCATTTACGATCCTTTAAAGTTGTTGGTAATAAGGATATATTTACCCAGAATGATCATAAGAAAAAAAATCTGATGTAGGACAACTAAGCATTCTATTCCTCTTTTTACAAGCTTAAAACTCCCTTTGAAATAATGATACTTGATGGTGTCTGCATCATAAAT
>JAVCKT010025765.1:0-25687 GCA_032273925.1 Rhynchotus rufescens
AATGTACCTGTAAAAACGGCTCTGCTCTTGCCGGCGGTTCAGTGCTGGTTTGCAGCATCCTCTGCTGTTCCCATCCCCACTGGAGCTCCCCACAGCTCTGCCAGTTCAAATAGGTCCTTGTTCTCAGTCCAGCATCCCCTTTCCTGCCAAGTCGGTGCTAATCAGTGTTCTTCTTCCATTCTCTTTTATGTCTGTCCCACTAATAAAATAGAGTGTGAGGTGGGGGGGGACTAAGGGAAGAGCTATTGTTTACTTTGGCAAAAAGTGACCATCTAAGCAAAGAGTGACCTAGGCCAGAGATTTGTTTGCTGTTCTGCAAGAAAAGGTGTCCAGGCATTGCTGGATGGCCCTTGGCCTCTGCAAAGCTTCATGCTACGGCCCCATGTGTCAGTGTGGAGCTTCTTGAGCCTAGTAGAGCCTAGTGTTTTTCCTGAGCCTCCTATGGCTTCTATTGCCAAGTGGCATAAAATATATTTCTCTCTTTCTTACCCCACCCCACTGCTTGCTGCGCTGATTCTAGAGCTGTTTGCTGCTGCCAGTTGTGATTTAAGCCCTGCAATGCAGGGCATTCAATCCATGGTGCCAGGTTTATTGGTCATAAACTTGCCCCCTGGCAGCTGCTTCCAGACGGGCTGTGCATCCTCGAGCTGGCCCTTCCCGACGTGTGTGTGTAGCCTGGGTTTATTTTGTGAGAGATGGGGATGGTCTAATCCTCTCCCCTGGAAATCATGTTTGATAAGGAATTGCTGGTGCTTGTGGTCAGAGACAGCCCCTTCAGAAAGAGCAATGAGGGATTTCTGGCTGCGTTTGAAAGATGTTCCAGGTGAATGAGATTCAGAAAGGGTGAAAGGTGCAATATATCACCTCTTGTTATGCCAACACAGGGAGCTGCACCCCTAAGATAGCAGATGGTATAATAAAATTGCCTTAGCAATGGTATAATAAAAATTGCCAGCAGTTTTAGACTTGGAAGTGGAGATTTTACAACAAGCAATCTATATTCTGTATCAAAAGGCTAGAATAAACCTTTAGATTAGAAAAAAAATATTTAAGTCAGTGAATTAATCCTTTACAAAATGACAGAAAACACGTCTGTTGAAAGAAAGCAGGGTTATTTTCTTTGAGGTAAACACTTCCCTTCGATGTTGTTCTCCCTGTTTTAACTTTATTTTAGTCCTTGAGAGCCAAAAAGAAAGCAGAGAGGCTGCCTTAGCGAGGGTGTTACTTGCTCTTCATTGTCTACATGAACCTGCCTCATTTGAACATTTATTATAAGCTCCTTGAGTGTCTTTCTCAGGGAGCAGACTTAAGGAAATGAATTTGGGGGGAAAAAAAGTGTCTCAGTTACCCTAAGGTAATTTTTTCAAAGCATTGATTGTTGGTACAAATCATTAACAGTACTCAGTTAGGAACCGTAGTTAGGAACCATAGTCCTAAACTACCAAACCCCGCTAGGAGTATTACAGTGAGAAATCTGATGATAAATTGCAGTGTTGCCAAGAAATATCAATTGCAGTGTTGCTGGTCCTTTCCATTCATTTACATTTAGGGATGCTTGTGCCTACCTGCTTTGTCTTACCCTTCTAAATCAAGGACTACATTGGCCATTCTTTTCTCTGTTCTCATATTTAAATATACCTTTTTCAGTGGCAGGAAGAAGTAGTGCCCTCAGAAGGGGGTTTCTGCAGTAAATTTCCTTTACTGTCTGAATCTCAAGTCTCAGGAGAGTTCCACTGGTTAAAGAGGAGGGGTTTAGAGCCTTGGAACTTAGCATGAGTGTTCACTGCATATCTGCAGTTCAAGCAGTTGTGCATCTGTTTTACTTGCCACTTATCCAAGGCTAAATAATCCGTTTGATGGTGTTTCCCTGGTTCTCTTTCATTAAAAGGCAGATCGGGAGCGGCGCAGAGAAATTTCCTTACTAGATGACATTTCATCGCAATGTCCGATCGTTTGGGGCAAATAACCAAGGGAAAGGATGGGAAAAGCAAGTACTCGACTCTCAGCCTGTTTGATAAGTATAAAGGAAAGTCAATAGAAGCTATCAGAACTACAGGTAAGGAGTGCCTTGGGGGGCACCTGTGGGGTACTTCTATATCTATTGTCAAAGAGTTAATTGGGATTGTGGACCCTCTGGGTAGAGCATCCCGTGGGAGGCAGCTGAATTGCAGAGTTTCATGCACTGGTGCTGCATCCACCCCTCTTATTGCATTAGGACTTCAAGGGAAATGTCTGTGCTTCTTTGTGCTGCTGAGCTGCAGTTATTTTAATGAGATATAAACTAATTTTGGCAAAGCGCTGGGGAACTGTTGGTCCTGTGGTTTAGACTTGTCCTTGCTACCAAGTGGCCTGGCTGCAGACTTGATCGAGAGCCTCCTTAGGGCTGTACCAAGACTGAGCAGTTAAGCTGGCTGTGAAGTGAAAATACCAGTTTGGTAAATGTGACGTGGCAGCACAAGATGGAGGGCCTACAATTCAGGACTCCTGGGTTTTGTTTCCAGCCCATCTCCTAATGCGGGGTGTGGATTGCTGCTGGAGATGGTGATTTAAAGTGGAAGAGAAGTATTTGCACAGGTAGCTAAAGGACTCTGGGCATTTTCACGCGGGGAAAATTTTTACCTCTGTGTCTTTGGCCCGAATCTTCCCTGCTGTTGTAGGAAGCTGCCTGTCAGCTGCTGCAAAAATACTGCTTTGCAGTGGTTCTGCAAGTAATGATCTATATGTCGACTGTGTCATGAATAGTAGCAGTGGTGCTGCTTAATGTACAGCTCTGTTGGGATTGCACCTGGTCCGAGCGTGCTAACTGAGGTTACTTCGCTAGCAGGACCAGCCCTCCAACACCTGCTCTGTTCCCTTTTTTTCCCCAGTTATTCCTAGACATGGCTTACAGAGTCTTGGGAAAGTTGCTGCTGCCCGGCGCATGCCACCTCCTGCAAACTTGCCTAGCTTGAAGTCTGAGAACAAAGGAAACGACCCCAACATCATTATAGTACCCAAGGACGGTACAGGATGGGCAAACAAGCAGGATCAGCCAGACCAAAAGAGGTAGGCAGAGCTATTTTTTGAGCTTCGTCAGGAAAGCAATAGCAGTTACGTACCGCTGGGCTGCGTCTTGCACCTTACACTTGCTCTGTGGTCTGAGCGATTGCTGAGCTAATGACTTAGCTGGGTCTTTTAGCAAATGCTCTGTTGCTGGAGTTGTTTGTCTCTCGTCTGGCCTCCCTTCCCCTTTGATCTGAGCTCTGCTGTCTCTCTGCAGTTCCAGTGTGACGGGTGCACAGCTGCAGGAGTCGCTGCCGCAGCAGGGTTTGCAGAAATCTGTCTCCAATTTACAGAAGCCGACACAGTCAATCAGCCAGGAGGTAGGCACAAGCAGGCTCTGTGACTGCCACCCTGTGTCCCCTGTGCCCAGGCAGCCTGAGGCTTTCCTTTAATTGTCAGCATTGTCCTGTGCACACAGGAATTGGCAGATTATAATTCACAGAACAGCTTCTGTGTAATCAATTCTTTTTGCAATGGACTGTCTTGACTCCAAGTCACTGTGCCCCAAGAATGCTGTACTGCAGTTGCGGTATAATTCTGTGCACGATTTCTCTGTGCCTTTCAAGCCTGTAGGGAAAGTGCAGCTTCAATCTAGAAAGAATGGCTGGAATGCGGGATGGCTGGTTAGCACTTGTAAGCTGTTTTATTTTGGGTATAATTCAAGTGTCGCTTGGTGACAACAGATCCGGCTCTTGCTTCCAGCCAAAGGCCTGATGAGACTTGGTAAGAAGAGATCTGGTCATGTGGGAGAAGTAGCCAGTGTCAGGACCTGAAAAAACTGCTAGCAAATCAGAAAGTTTCCCCAGAGAGTGCAGGGACCTGGCCCCTCTGTGCTGCTGACTTTACATTTTTAACTAAAAAATAAGAAATCTCTTGAGGTCCAGGGAAACCAGGACACGAGCAATGTCCTGAAGAGTGGTTCATTCATGAGAAAGCAGGGTAGCCTTAAAGCTGAGTGTAGCACGGAAAGAATCTAGAAGATTGAGAGGGACCATTTGGGAAAATGTGACGGAACAAAGAGAAGGCTTTGTTAGAGGGAGGAAAGCAAGAGAAATGTTTTGAGGAAATAGTTGGTGAAGGTGGTGAGAGGAGAGATCACACAGGGCAGAGAAGAGGAGGATTTCTCTTTTATTAAACCCCTAGTGCACTGGAGTGGGGAGCAGGTGGCTTCTGTCTCAGCAGGAAGCTGGGGAGCCCTGTGGTATCCAGTCATCTGGGTGACCTAGAGGTCTGAAGCCAAGTAGATGAGGAACAGTCGTGAAACCAGGAAACCATTCGCTGATCTATGGCTTGTTGGATTTTATTTTTTGTGTGTTTTGTTTTGTTTTTAGAGTACCAATTCAGTGCCAGGTGGACCAAAGTCATGGGCACAGCTGAATGGAAAGCCAGCAGGACAAGAAGGTGGTGAGTATGATAAACAGAAATGGGATTGAGTTATATGTCTGTTTCTCCTAGACAGGCATGAGAGAGGGTGGTCCACGGTTCTCCTGGCCTGCCTGTTTTTAGCCACTGCCATGGCTAGTAGCATGGGGAGCTTAACTGAATGAACTGGTCAAAAGTGAGGTGCTAAAAATAGGATCCAGGGAGATTTTCCACAGTGTCCTTGGGCCAAGGGTGTTAGTGTCAGTGGGTGGAAGTGGCACTGAAGATGCTGCAGGATCCACTTGTTTACACCTTGGCTGAGGCCTTTCTGTTCAGTCTCCCCAATTCACTGTGTTGCTAATGGCTTCTGCTCGACTGAGGATCCCGGAGCAATGTTAATATAAATTGGCATTTTTAGTTGTCATCACGCATCCATTTCTACACAGGAGGTAGTTTCTTGCTGCAGTGAGTTCTGTCATTTGAACTTCAGTGAGAATAACAGCTGAGTTCCCCTGTCCTAATGTGAAGAGACCAGGAAACCACTAGGTCATTAAGGGAAACTGCAGAGAGATTTTAGAGAAGTGAGACAGCTGCAGAATGCAGAAATGGAGAGGACAAGCTTATCATAAATTAAATGAGTTCCTTAATGAGAGGATGTTTCACAAAGGCTAAATGTCAAAACAGAAACTTGTGAGTGCCTGAAGTTGGCGGCCAGTGCAAACTCCCTCTCACTTGTTTAATTGGTACTTTTTTGAGACTTGCTTTTACTGTCAGCTTCAAATCTGATCCTCTAACGGTGTTCTCAAAAATTTTCTGAAAACTCATTCTAGGTTACACTCTTATCCATATAGAGGTCTCAGCCCAAGAAAAGAGTTTGTATGTGGCTAAGAGCAGCTTAATTAGAAGGTAATTGAATAACAGAAGCATCAGAAACGTGGCCAAGGGTACTACGTAGGCCATCCTGTGCTCACAGCTGTTCTGCGATGGCACTGAACAATTGCTTTTCCTTCAAGCTGGTAGGATAAATTCTAGTATTATTGACAAAGGCAGAAGTCTTCTGCTTTTTGTTCATTGAGGTATCATTTCTACTTAAAAAAAAAATCCTGTGGAGGGAGTATCCTGAAGTAGTGTGATCTAGTAAATCAGTTATGAGGTGCTCCATGCCCATTTACTGCATATAAGGGACATTTTGAGAAGAAAAGATGCACCACTGTTTTCTCGGTGTCATGAAGCCTAGGATGGCAGTGCAAGTTGTTAATGTCTGCACTTAACAACCATTCAATTGTGCAGCGTTATTTTAAGAGGAAAAGATAACTTCTGTATTTTCAGGGGAAAGTGTGTGGAAATCTCCCCTGGAAGACACTTGAATGCCACTGATACTCACATTGCTATTCTAGTGCAATAGAGTAATGCAGCAGACTTCAGAACTCTGATGTGTTTAATATCTGAGCAGTGTGTGAGAACTGTTCTTCTTAGTGTTCTCATCTGCCCAAGGTATTTGTACATGTTATGCACAGGCTGTTGTGGAGATGTTATCTTTAAGTTCCAGAAAATGGAAACTGCTAAAGAAAACAGTTATTCTTGACTCTTTGAGAGAAGAAAGGGTAAAAAGAGATGATTTTTTTTGTCCGATCTTCACTAATCGTTGATAGTATTTGTAACATGATAATTCTGAAATGCTTCTTTTAAAAGGAGCACTAGCCGAGTAACACCAAAAGCAGCTTTTAAAGCAAGCATTTGTGTTTTAACGTTGAGTGGTGCAATAATGCTAGCAATTTCCTTTTATTCAATGCTGTCTTGCAATAGATGGGGGAGAATTATTGCTATAATATATGGTACAGTCAATGTGAGATCTTTTTAACAAACAAAACACTGTCATTCTAGGCTGGCTGATGACTCAGCAAGACAAATCACCAAAGAAATAAACCTGGTCGGATCTGACCAGGGATCTGTATCTTAAAACTGCTGAAGCAATGGGAATAGTGGAGAATACTGTATAGTACTCAATGCTTATCCGTAGTCTTTCACTGAGTATATACCCAGAAATCTTAACAGAATTCCCCAGAGGAGTGAGGTCTGAGCCAGAATAGCAATCTGAGTAGAAACGTCAAACATTTGATAGCAGGATATCATTAATAATGCAATGCTGTAAAATTTGTATCCTTGCTTCAGTCTCAATTCCATACTGTACAGAAATAATTGGAAGCTGAGAAATTTCATTCTGTGATTTTGTTGAACACGGGAGTGTAAATGAAGATCCTCAGCTAAGAGTGTGGGAGTGTTGGGTGAGGACAAGTGTTGTTGTGTTGGTGACAGTGTCTTGGAATGTTTCGACAAGACCAATCCGATAGTAATCCAGGTTTGAACGTGCTGGAGGCCCAGATTCTCAGGAAGCAAGTTTCCAGGCTGATCTCATGACAGAGCTGGAAAGATCTTTGAGTCCCACGCTTCTTTCTTTGACAGGTTCAAGGGCCTCAAGCCGACTGTTATCCTTCTCTCCCGAGGAATTTCCGACGCTGAAAGCAGCTGGCGAGCAGGACAAGGTTGGCAAAGAAAAGGGCGCCTTAGATCCGTCGTATGGGCCAGGACCAAGCCTCCGCCCCCAGAGTAAGTTTATGGTTGCATCTTTTGTCTTTACCCCCGCTCATAACCTTTTATAACTGAGCTTTTCGGCAAGGGGAAAGACTAACCAGTCTGCAGTAGTGTTAAGATACTCCAGCCCTCGTGTCCCTAGTTGCTTAACAAATTGCCTGTACATTCCTATGTACTGTTTATTTTTGCTGCCAGAGCTCTGTAGTGCAGGCAGCTAAACGTGGACTGTTGTCTGTAGGAAGGGAGAGGATTTACAGTGTCCTGTGAGTTAATCTGGTGATTTGGAAAGCAGGCCCTCCTCGCTGGGGAAGGGAAGGAGCACAAACGAAAGGAGGGAGTGGTGAAAGGTGATTTCTAGGGGGTCATGTATGGTTTAAATCACTCGTAATTCTGCAGGGTGAGTACTGTGGAGGTGGGTCGCGGAGTTGTTGGTTAGAATTTGGTCTCTTGACAAGTGGAGGTGCCATCATTGCAGTAGTTACTTAATCACAGCTGATGCTGCTACTTTCTTGGGAAGGAAAATGTATTTGAAAGTTTTCCTTGGTTCTTGATGGATTTCCATATTCTTGATTTAATTAAGGCCTGGTCAAAGTAATTTGAGCTCGGAGGTTTCCGTGAGCAAATGTTGACCTCTATGTTGCCTCTTTTCCAGATGTCACCAGTTGGAGGGAGGGCGGTGGGAGGAATATAACCTCTGCCACATCTCTGGCCGCCTCCCCAGCTGAGCTGGGCAGCAAGACCTCTAGCAGTGGAGACGGAGCCCCCTCCTCGGCGAACGGCAGCGATTTGAAGGAGCCGTCTCTCCGCCCAGCTCAGCCTGTCCGCAAAGGGGCTTCGCAGTTCATGGGCAATGTGTACCAGCCACCTACGTACCATGACATGCTGCCTGCGTTTGTAAGTTGCCCCAAGCAGCTCCTTGCTTGTCCCTTGACTTGCTTGTAGCTTGAGGGTGGGTTGAGGAAGTCAACTGAGATGGATGGTTTTCAGATCCTTCGGTTCTTTACCAAGACTAGCCCAGGGATCTTTTCCTTGATCTATTTTTAGTTTCCCTTGATGTGCATTTGCCCTTTCTTGCTTGGAGCACTTAATATGCTCCAAGGAGGAATGAAATAGCTGTGGCCTTGCTCAGTCAGAGGGAGAGTTGCTGGTTTCCCTCTAGAGCTGGACAGGGTAACCGTTAGCATATGGTCTGTTAGCCTGGCAGATGTGAAGTGTTTGCCCTTCCCTTGCACGGCTGCAACTACTGTGGCCATGTTATAACCTAACCTGGCCAAGTCTTTCTGTAGCAGAGAGGAAAACTGACCTCTTCTGCTCTGCTGTGTTCCAGATGTGTCCACAACAGCCTTCGGAGACCCCTGCATCGCTGGACCGTGGGTCTTTCCCTGTTCCTCAGCTTCGTCTTGAGCCCCGGGTCCCCTTTAGACAATACCAGATGAATGACCAGGATGGGTAAGACTGCTGTGACTGTCTCCCTTGAGAAGCAGGGTCAGGGTGGGACATAAACTTTTCACTGTGTAAGAGCCTGGGCAAAGAATCCAGTCCTGTGAGTGAAGCTACAGACACATGGCAATTAGTGTTGCAGCATCTGAAATGTTGCAGGACTGGAAGCAGCACCGTGTGCCTGAAGAGCAGTAAAATGCAAGGATTGTATATGCTCCTAGACTGTAATGATAGCATCTCTGATCTGTAGCCCCAGAAAGTGGGTACTAAGTACGTGGGAGAGGAGCTTTACCGTATGGTACACATACATACTTGAGGGCTGTGTATATAAGCATGTGGTAGAAAGGGACCGATTTATTGTTGAACTCAACTCTATACTCCTTTTTTATTTACTATTATTTGCTGTTTCTAAAACTTCTTTTTGTCTCCTTGTAGAAAAGAGAACAGGCCTGGACTGCCTCGCCCAACACGCCCAGTTCGGCAGCTAGCAGAGAGAGTGCCCCGGCCCACTATTATCAACGCCGAGAACCTGAAGGGGCTGGATGAACTTGACACTGATGCAGATGATGGATGGGCAGGTAAAATACCTCCAGCTGCAAGATGGAGCAACAGCTTATCCTCCCTCTAGCCTAAAATAGTCAGGATATGCTGGTGACTGTCCCCTTGCACCCCAAAAGGACGAGGGGAAGCAGCTCCGCGGTTGTGAAATTGCTGTTGGTGTAAATGATGACACAATGGATCCTTCTGATCCTTCCACCACGTTGTACTCAAGGAACTGGGTCTGAAGACTCCTAAAAGCTGAAAACGCCAATCAGCAGGAAGATGATAGTATAACTGGCTGCGTGTCTCCTCCCACTTGCAGCCTCCATTCCTAGATTTTTGACTGCTCTTTTGGAATCAGCCTAGCTGGTCAGCAGCACATGTCCCAGCCAACCACATAATTTTCAGTCTCTGAGCTGGTGCTGTCCTGGACATTCACTTTTCCAATAGCATCTAGTTTAGTGCCAGAGAAGGCAGAAGGCTTATCAGGATAAGGCAAGGCCTTTGTTTGTTTGTTTGATTCATTTTGCTTTGTTCTTCTCTCAGCTCCATTTTCTGTCTCTAATCCTGCTTTTCAGGCATTCATGATGAAGTGGATTACTCTGAGAAGCTGAAGTTTAGTGAAGATGAAGAAGAAGAAGAAGTTCTTAAAGATACTGTTAAAGATGGACGACAGAAGTGGTAAGAAATAACTGTATTTTTACCAAGTCGTTTCAGTAAATGTAAAATTTACTAGGATCTTTTAAAATTTTGTTCTAAATGTTGAGGTTTGACCACTCTGACTAATAATGTGACGTTATTGATTCCACCTACCATCTTTTGAGTGGGTTTCGGTGATATGCATGTGTTTTGGAGCTGTGGGCCAGGCTTTTTGGCTCCTCTCTGGATCTCTCCTTAACTTTCTGCACAATGGCCTTGCTAACCCTTAAGCAGCTTGGGAGGAAAAAGCCGGTGTCCTGTCGCAAACATAAAGCGAAGCTGTTTATATGGCAGGAACAACTGGGATGCCAGAAGGCAGCAACAGTTGCCCCCGAGCTCTGCAGACAATGCAGATGTCAAACACACTCCGGAGGAAGGGAAGAACTGGAATGACTCAGCTGGTTTGTCCCGGCCGGTTCGGAAGGTGCAGGAATCACAGCAGCCTCCAAGGAAACTGAATGGCTGGAACTCTGCCTCTGAATACCAGGTTAGGTGGAACTCATGTAGGTGGGCTTCTTCTGTTGGGCTGCTAGGGGTGACACACCACTGTCCTTTTCTGACATTTCACCAAGAACAAGTGAGTGATGAATTAATAGCTGCTTATATTCAGCTGGAGAGAAATCCACCTTCACAGAATTCCCACTAGGGACACAGAATCAAAGCTGGTCCAGAACAGTGGGGATGTCACAGAGTTAGCAAAAGGAGACCTTGAACCAAGTAAAGATAACTGCCCACTGAAAGGATGGTGGTGTTTGCACAAGGATGGTTTGTGTGCATGAGGATGGAGGGGAGGAAAGCAGGAGGGGATTTTCTTAGCAGGGCAAATCTTAAGATGCAGAAGATGTTTGGCTCATACTTAATGGACAATGTTTATCCTTTGGCAGAAGCCCACACTGGGAAATATTCTCAGACAGCAGTCTGTTGAAGATAAAGAAGAAAAGGTGCCACTGAGACAGAAGTTTGTGCACTCTGAGATTTCTGAGGCTGTTGAACGGGCCAGGAAGCGCCGAGAGGAAGAAGAGCGGCGAGCCAGGGAAGAGCGTCTGGCAGCCTGTGCTGCGAAGCTGAAGCAACTTGATCAGAAATGCAAACTGGCTCAGAAGAGTGGGGAGACCCAGAAACACACAGAGACTGAAGAGCTGAAGCCCCCCAGCACGGAGAAGAATACTGTGCAAGAGAATGGCCACATTTTGCGTAGAGGTACCAAAAAAGTGCTCACCTTATCTTGAAAAAAGTTTCGTATTATGACAGTGTCGTAGAGCTGTGCTGGAGTTGCTGTGAGGGAGCAGGTGGAGGTGCTTAAGTTGCACCTTAATGAGATTAGCTCTCATTTTTCACAGAGTGTTTTGGATTGATGATGGAAGGTTGTGGGTGGCTTGTTCCCCCTCCTCCCATCATGTTCTGTAAAACAAGTGCAAACTTCTATAGTTTCCTTGTCTGCATGCAGGCAGCTGTGCTAGTGGAGACCTTGTTGAAACTGACCTGTTGATATTCTTGGGGTTGGATGGTGCTATTAAGAAATTGCTGCTGCTCACAATGCAGTAAACTTGTTATCATTAAGTGCTGGCAAGTTTAAGGAGTTACAGTGGAAAGCAGACTGGGACAGTACTTAAACAGAAAGTTGATAGCAAAAGAGAATTGGAATTTACCTCAAAAACGAAGATAAAAGCTCTTTGAAGAATCAGAGCAATTCTAGGAGACTGTTCATGAGGTGCTGTATATGAGTGTAACAAAGTTCAGCTGTGTAGCACAGTCAGGATGTGCCCATGGTCTCGTGTGGTTGGTGCTGTGTGTGGAATGTGCACAAGTGCTGTCCTGAGCAGGGCTTCTCAAGGTCTATTTTCTTTTCAATAGCAACCCCAGAGTTTCACGCACAGGATGTTTCTGTTGGTTACCTGGAGGAGGAGACTCCTGCCCCAGCAGCAGCAGCAACTCAAAGCAGCAGCGAGGAAGAACTTAGAGAGGCTCCCTCCCCAGCACAGGAATTCAACAAATACCAGAAGTCTCTTCCCCCCCGATTCCAGAGGCAGCAGCAACAGCAGCAGCAGGTAAGAGGTGTGACATTCCCTCCCCTCTGACCCCCAGCCTGCAGTCACATTTGCTGGACTCGCAACACAACTGGCACCAACTAACCAGGCACCTTCAAACTATGAAGTGACAAATAGGAATTGATCCCATTTGAAAAGTATTTTTGAAAACATTTTTAGTATTGTTGAGTCCAGGTATCTCCTGTGTGTTGGAGTAAAGGCTTATTAAGCTGGTGATGGTAGTTTTATTTGCGTTCTCCTGTGCTGGAGCTGCTGTGCTCAGGGCTTTCTGTGGCTCTGGACAGATGTGGGCAGGCCAGGTTTACCATTGCCTTGTAAAAAAGCAGAAAATATTGGAAATGTCCACTGGTCTGTTGTGCTTATCTTGGTGTCTGCTGGCAGTGTGACATTCTCTTAGTACTGTGTGGTTTGTAGCAGAGCTCTTGTTTGCTGTGGTCATTCCCCTTCCCATATCCAAAGTCAGAAGTACAGCAGTGGGGACATTGCTGCTTACAATAGGCCTGACCTTAGTGAACATGTGTGCATGAAGGAGGGAGCTGCTGCTCTTCAGCAACTGCAGGAGCAGGGTTTTGAATATACAGGCAAAACCCATGTGGGATCAACTGCTTCCGTATGGCTCTGCACTTGTGTGCATTAACCCCGTTAGTATGGGCAGCTCTTCGCTTGCCAAGGGCAAGCTGTGTGTGGAGTGGCAGCTGGTGGGGCTCTTGCTGCTGGGCTGAACTTGAGGGGTGCAAAGTGGCACTCTCCTTAGCTTCCTCCTTAGCTACCTCCTCCTGTTTATTTTTTCCAGTGATTCTCACATCTGCTCTCACCTCCTACACAACCCTTTTTTTTCTGTGAGGCGCTTCAAAGCATTATACGCTTTGCACTTTAAATATGTGTTTAGTCTTTGAGTGTTTCATTTTCACTGCAGACTTTCCTTTGGGGAGAGACCAGCCTGGCCTGTTTATACATCGTGTGTTTCATTCAGTTTTATAACCTTTTATATGTTGTCCTACCTATTGTCCAGCTCTCCTTCCAGCTGTAGTGAGGCTCCTTGGAGCAGCAGAGTGGAGGCAAGGAGCAGAATAATCCAGGCTTGAGATAATACAACATTAATTGACATTCTTTATAGAATAACCACTTGAAATGTGATATAATCAACCCTGCTGCAAACCTTAGCAGAGAGATCACATTTGGCTTCTGCTTGGAGCTTAGTAATTGCTCTCGTCTGGCTCTTCCCTTATGCTTATTTCTGGGCAGTTGACATTCTCAAGACATTTTCATAATTCAAGGATACAACAGCAAATATTGCTAATGTTGCTTTGTAAAAGAGATGCTCTGAATCTAAAAATAATTGGGCATCTTTGCTCTCGTGCTAGTAATACCTCAGGTCATTGCTACTGGAAGAACATGAAATTTTATTTGCGTCATTAGTATGTATGAGGTAATTTGTATTTTGGTGGGTTTGCCTTGCTGCTTTGCTAGCAATGGTTCCATTAAAAGAACAAAATAAAAAATAGTATTGGTGACATAAATAAAATATTTTCTTCAAGATCATAGAGCACTTGATAATGCAGATACAATCTTTTCATTTATCTGATGAATTCGTCTCTTGCTAAATGATGTGTCAAGTTCAGATTTAAGGCTTTGTGTCTTGCTTTGCAGTAGGGAATTGCTTTTTTTATAAACAGTTATCATATCTGACACTGCAGTAGGCTTAGTAAGAGAAGAATAGAGGCAAACTGCAGAAGTAAATAGATGCATATCGTGTTAATTGGATCTGTTTACCATCTGAATGCTTTATCCAGTACATAAAACTTCTTTCATATATAGGTTCTTCTTGGACCCTTGGCAAAGGTTAAATGTCAGCTCAGATTAGTATGCATGACAGTCCCCTTCTAAAGGAAGGTAACTGGCCGTTTGAGATGGACTTGACACTCTTGGGTTGCTCCTGGTCTCTGCAGGATGCGCAGGAAATAGTGTAAAAATACTGTTTTCTTGACTGAATTTAGGATGTTTTTATCTAATGTGTCTGGCTTATATGAGTAGAACTAACAAATATGCACATCTTATAATTGCATTTTCTCCAAAGTGTTTAGTTCCAATTAATAACCTGGCTTTGACAGGAAACAGTCCTGTATCTCACTGGAGTGAGGAGAAAATAGGCATTCCCATCTTGAAGCTGATCCTTGTGTTCAGCCGTGTAGCTTGCACAACGGTGTGACATCCTGGCTGCATTTACCATGTCCTGGTATTTAAAAAAATAACAATTGCTGCATTCCCATTTGGTAGCGAGTAGCCCTTGCTTCTCTCTCTGACTTGTTTTTGAGCCTGTAGCACATTAACTGTGTTTTTCCTGGGCTGGCCAGGTTGCAAGTGTGATTCCTGGCGCTGTAGCTCAGTGTCAAGCGGCTTGTCCTCCTTTCCTGCAGGAGCAGCTGTATAAGATGCAGCACTGGCAGCCCCAGCAGGTCTATCCTCCCCCAGCGCACTCCCATCCCCAGCGGACATTCTACCCAGCGCACCCCCAGATGCTTGGCTTCGATCCCCGCTGGATGATGATGCCCTCCTACATGGACCCTCGCATGGCCCAGGGCCGCACCCCTGTGGATTTCTACCCTTCTGCCCTTCACCCTTCAGGTAAGGGGTTTTCAATGTTTCCCTGTATCGACGATGCTGACTTGCTCCAACATCTGGAACGTCTTGGTCTTCTAGACTGTAGAATGTACGTTAGGATCTTGAAAGTTCTCCAAGTGTCCAGGGCTGAAAACCTTGAGGATTGGTCTCCCTATCATTGTTTCTCACCAGAAATGGCTGTTATGGCTGATGAGAAGGTGGGGATTGGGGCTATTGAGATGATGAAGACGGTCCTACCTTGCTGTGCTTCAGTCATCTTTCCTCAGATTTCTCATCCAGGCTGTCTGTGGTGGATGTTCTGGTGGGATTACAAGGAGTTAATCCATGTGATGTGGGCTTGCGAAGGAACAGAAGTTTCTGAGAGCGGGCACACCTATCTGCCCGTCCCCTGCCATGCCACGGAGGATTTTCTTTTACAGTTATTTCAGAGATGTAAAAGCAGATATTCCCTTAGAGGAGAAGGATCGTGGTGGGAGTTAGTGTAGTTTTGTGAGATCTTAGTAGACCACCTTCAAGAAGTGTTACAGAGAAGACCTTCAGTCTCTGAGGTCTGTGATCCTAGTGCTTCCTTACCTTATTGCTGATCTTAAGAGATGTGAATATAAATAATCCCCTGGAGTTTATGGTTAGTTTTCATGCACCTGCTTGCCTCCAAGTCAGTAATGGCATGCGGTCTGAAAGCTGCTTCATCCTCTCTATGATTACAGATGTATTTTCAAGGTGGGTGTCTTCCAAGTACATACTCCTCTGTCTAGAAAGGTTTCTATGGCTGCAGTCACCCACTGTCCTGGAAGGAAGGGCAATCCAGTTAGCTGTAGCTTGTGAATTCTTCTTGGCAATGAAATTCTATCATTAATGGCATGATCTCTCTTATGATCAGGGATTATGAAGCCCATGATTCAGCAGGACTCCATCGGTGGGAGCAGCTGTCGGTCTGAAGATCAAAACTGTCAGGCAGGGCAGGCGGAAAGGAAGGCTGCTGCTTTGGACCCTGTGCCAGTGTGGGGCCAGGAAAGCTACACGTCCCTGCAGAGCAAAGGGTACTCCCTGTCACATCAAAAACAGGCTGAGAACATAACCCTGGAGGGGCTGCATGCCAGGTGAGTGCACAACTCCCCTGTCCTCACACACATGCTCTGATGGGAAGCTATGCAGTGATAGGTTCTTATCTCCTACTAAGAGCAGATTTAGGATTGATGCAAAAGACTCCTCTGAACAGGCAAGGATACTGGTATAACAACGTCCTCATGCTGTTGAGTGTTTATGTGGAGGAGATGCTTACAGATTGAGCTTTTCTTTCTGATGCTGGACCAGACTGACCAGCCTTGTAGGGCTGCCTGTTCAGTAGAAGCAGCATCTATCCAGTCAGACTCTGCTGAAAACGGAGAGTAAAAAAATTTTGAGATTTCTAGTTTAAGGATTTTAGTTCTTGGGGATTTTCTGAATCCGGCTCCTTGTGTTTGAATCTCCATGTATGCTGGAGGCTCAGTCTCCATTTATTTCTTGTGGTTTGCTGACCTTCATGGGAACGGCTTTTTTTGTCACCCATTGACTTGAGAAACCAGGCAGGTCAGCATGGGGCCACAGCAGATCTGCCAAACAGGTATTTAGACTCATTGTCTCATGATTGAGAACAAAACCTGCTTTATTTGTTTGTTTCCAACACTTGTACCCATTCTGGGCTCTTGGAGATATGTTCTGCTTTCCGCTTTTTGACTTTGTTTTGTTAATTTTGCTCTTTCTCAGGAATGAGAGTTCTTACTCTGCCTCTCCTGGCAGGCCAGAAGGCCTGAGCACCCAGCGAGATCTCTTTGAGGAGAGAGGAGAGGAGTACTTAAATGCTTTTGACAAGAAGGGCCAAGCAGACTTCGACAGCTGCCTGTCTTCTCAGAGGATCGGCCAAGACCTTTTGTTTCAGCATCAGGAAAATGTGCAGGAAACAAGTCCTCCTAGCAACCGCCATGCAAACTTAAGGTGTTCGCCTCTGCAGCCTGACTTCATCCAAGGAGAGAAGAAGCCTGAATATAACAGCTGGGACCTTGGCCACCAGCAGAAACCCTCGGAGACTACGGCAGAGGTTGCTGAAGAAGTGCCCAGGGATGAGCAATCGTTCAGTGCTGACCCCTGGAAGAAAGAAGGAACCAACACCAAACAACCTGCTGGAGAGACAACAGAATGGACTCCTGAGAACCGCAACACCAGTGGTCAGCATCAGGAGCAAATAGGGAGGACACGGCGATCAGGCCCAATTAAAAAGCCAGTCCTGAAAGCCCTCAAGGTAGAGGAGAAGGAAAAGGAGATGGAGAAGGTTAAGCTGGAGGGAGACGATACCTCACGCCCACCAAAGGAAAAGGTGCCTGTTCATAAAGTGGAAAATGAATCAGATGATTCTGCAGCCGTACTGAACTCCACACGCTACCTGCTGGATGACAAAGGTTCTTCCCATGCCAGTCTTGCCCGAGAGGCGGAGAAGTCCCAGGAGGAAGAAGAAGAGGAGGAGGAAGAGAAACAGGAAAGAACCTGGGAGAGCAAGCTATCCAGAGAGTCAAATGATCTCCCTCCCACAAAAAGAAACAACTGGATCTTTATTGATGAAGAGCAAGCCTTTGGTGGCAGAGGTCAAGGGCGTGGGCGAGGAAGAGGCTTCAAAGAGTTCACCTTCAGGGGCCGCGGCACTGTTGTGAGCAGTAGGGGAGTCTATAACACCCAGCGGAGCAGCCGAGGACGAGGGCTTCGGGAGTTCAACCAGCCAGAGGACTTCCCAAGAGGCAAGCCCAGGCGCCGGATAGCAAGCGAGACGCACAGCGAAGGGTCGGAATACGAGGAGCTCCCCAAGCGTCGCCGACAGAGAGGCTCAGAAAACAGCAATGAAGTTTCTGTGCTGGACAGGGAGGAGAGCGATCTGAAAAAGGGAGACTTCAAAGAGTCGTGGAGGTCCAACAAGATCTATTCAGATGATCATACTAGTCTTGACCCTAAAATGAGAGCCCCAAGAGCTTTTGGAAGATCGTTGCCACCAAGACTGAGCAACTCTGGCTATGGGCGAAGGGGTTTCATGGGTAAGGAGCCCACTCAGTGGCAAGGCAGGAGTGGGGGAGCAGGGTGGCAGGATTACGGCCACACGTCTCCTTCGGACACTTTTGGGAGCAGGCAGCAGTCTGACAGGGACTACATCCAAGATTCTTACAAACACTCGGATTCCTTCTCAGGCCGAGTTTTTGAGGACAGTCATCTCGATGACAAACGGCACTTTTTCCAGGAGGATTACTCAGCAGATCAGGAGAACATAGAGAACAGACCGTTCAGGAGGCGCCGTCCCCCCCGGCAGGACAAGCCCCCGCGCTTCAGGCGCCTCAGGCAAGAGAGAGAATCCGTGGGCCAGTGGAACCCCGAGGAAGGAGGCCCCAACCTGCTGCCCAGCCAGTGGCCGGGAAGACCCAAGGTGACCACTGCGGAGAAGAGCAGCGTTTCGGGCAGACGGTCTCCTGAGCTGGCCTACCAGAACTCATCAGACCACGCCAACGAGGAGTGGGAGACGGCATCCGAAAGCAGCGATTTCAGCGAGCGGCGGGAGAGGCGAGAAGGGGTTTCCGAGAGCGAAGGCCAGCTAGAGGGCGGCCTCGGCAGCGGCAGCTTGGGAGAGAAGAGGGAGTTGGCAAAGAGGAGCTTTTCGAGCCAAAGGCCGCTTGTGGACAGGCAGAGCCGCAAGGCTGAGCCAGCAGGGTTTGTGGAGCAGGCTGGTAGGACTGGTGTGGGAGCAGCTTCCCGGTACGAGAGCCAGCAAAGTGGGACGCTCATGAAAAGCAAGAGGTAAAGCTGCATTCTCGTGTACGTGTGTGTCTGATCCAGTTGGAAGTATAAGGGAGTGGAGAACGTGGGTTACGTTGTGCTGGGGACTAGTGCAGGTGATTTGCAGCCTTGTTTACCAGCCTGGTGATGCTGAAAGGTTTCATGATGCCTTTTCTCTCATGCTGGCAGTCCAGGCTTAGGCCTGTTAATGACACAATGTAGGTATGGTATTTGCTGCCCCTGAGCTAAGACTTTGCCTTAGTTTCCTGACAAGGCAGATCTCCACTCTGGACTGCTCCTCCTGTCTGGAAAGATGCATGCAAGGGAAAGGGAGGGAAGGGAGGGCACTTGGTCTTTCCATTGTGCATCTTATCTTATAGGTTGAACCTGGGAGATGATGGTTAAATGGAGGGGAAAAGTTTTTGGGTCAGAGTTTTTCAGACTCTATCTGCCGTCCCTTCACCTGGTGCCCATCTGGGAGGATAAATAAAGAGGGCTCCTTTAAAGAGGAGCAGGGGAGCCAGGAAAGCAGTGTTGTAGCAGGGTAGAAGACACAATTATGAAAGCACTAAGCCTTTCCCTGTGGGGAGAATCTAGGGTATGAGCTTTGTAATGGGGCAGCATGTTGTTTGGCTCATGATTCAAAGTATTGTTCTGTTCCCATTCTGCCTCCCCAGAAACATCCTTCTGAGTGCTCAGAATTAATGTCTGCTTCAGTTGAGTAGAGGCTGGGGTAAGAAGAGATGCAAACAGAAACCTAGCAAGGAGAATATAACCCATTTGTTTTCCTTTTGCTGCTACTACTCATCCTCTAGCAACAAATCCAGTTCCTTTCTCTTCTCTTGCAGATCTCCAGAAGAAGGAGGGGGCCTCAGCAGCACCAGTGGTGGGAGCAGCCACTCCATTTACAGCCTAGATAGAGGCTCCCATGCTAACACAGAGACTGCTGAGGGGGCAGGTAAAAAGTCAGAGAAGGAGCCCAAATCCACCACTCAGAGAGCAAGCGAAAAGGGAGAAGCCTTGTCACAGTTTGAACTGAATTATGGAAGTGAGTGTCTCATTTCATTTGTTTCCTTGAAGAGACAACATGTTGTGGCTGACTTAGAGCCAGGCTGGTTCAATCCAGTTTAACTTTAAATATCAAGTTAGATTATTTTCTGTTTACTTACACAAACATGAGAATTCTGTTGCAGCTAAGTAGAGAAAATAGTATGGAAGGCAAAGGGAGTTTAAAATTTCAAAGCCAAGTTTTGAGCCACATCTGACAAGCAGTCTGTCTAATTCTGTAGAAAAAAATAAAACTGGTGTTAGGGTGAAATGAGGTTATTCTGTGATTCTGTCTAAGATATTAAACCCAAAATACCTTAAGTAGTGGAAAAGAGGTTTAAAGAACATCCAAAACAGAGAAATGTAGTCTGAGCTCGTGGCTGGGAGGCAAGAAAAAAGTACCTCTGAAACCATCTTCTTACTGCATTAGGCCCTGACGCTGTGTTTTGCTATTTGTAGACCTGGAGTTTTATGTTGACAGGTGATGGGTTTGTTTTCAGAAGTGCCTGTGCCTGATTTGTCCTTGCTGATCTTTGCAAAGGCTTCAGTTTGTTTCCTCTGGATAACACACCTGAGGTTGCCTGAGCTACCATATGGCTTTTGCTCCCAAGCTCTCCCAGATGGAGCATGTTCTCAGAGCACAGCAAGGCCTGGAGGCTTTCACAGCTTAGCTGCTGAGGTGTCTGTAGCATGAATCCTATTGGGATTACACATTTTATAATACTATTGATTTAAAGCCTTATGTGCATGTACGCACACGTGAATGTACAGATTCATATTTTTTTTACCTGTGTTTACTTTGTTCAGGTGCCATCATTGATAATCGGGGTTCAAACACAGCTGAAGACAACGAAGTGGGCTCTATGGCAGGCGAAGGCTTCATTGAGGTTCTCACTAAAAAGCAGCGTCGTTTGCTGGAAGAGGAACGAAGGAAGAAAGAACAAGCTGCTCAGGTGAGGAATGGAGATGTTTAGGGGAATGTTTAGGAAGGGATATTTGTCTACAGATACTAGAAGACTGAATTCTGGAGAAATAAGAATTCTTCGGCATAAGAGTTGTAATGAAACATGGAGGAGTAAGCACAGAGGAGAAGCATCGCTGGGAAATGCTTCGTGACAGGAGAAGTTCATGGCGATCAAATGTGTTGTCCATACAAAGTTATGAAAGCCAGGCTGCTTGGTATCTTCAAGATTACACTCAAGGCAGTTTGTGAACCAGGATTGGAAAAGTGTTGAAATTGCAGAAAGATTTTTTTTCTCTCTGCTTTTTCTCTTCAGTTTTTGGCTCTGAAATAGTCATCTCTCTACATTGTGAATTAGTCTTACTTTACCTGGAGTGGAGGAAGGAGACTAAGCAGAAGCAAATCTGATGCAGTGTTAATTTTGCTGTGCTTCATTTTTTGCCTCCCCTCACCCCCAATATTCTGCTGTTGAAACCAGCTTTTATTGCATTTTGTTAGATCGGGGGAACTTGACAATAGCCTCAAGGTCCGTTTAAAAAAAAAAAAAAAAAAAAGGAAGACAAAGGGGCCATCAAGCTTCATTTCTTCTACAATTCTGTAACTTGAGTTGGTGGCTTTTCTCACGGCAGCCTTTAGAAATCCAGGCATTTAACTTGCCAGGAGCAGGTCATGCTGACGCAGTTTAGCTGCAGGTCTTATGGCCTGTGCCTCTTCTCCCTCAGGCCCCAGCGAAGGCCCGTGTCCTTCAGTCTCGCATTCCTCCTCGATTTGCTAAGAAGCAGAACAGCATGTGCTTGGAGCAGAATGATGTAACAGTGTCTGGAAACAGCCTGGGTACAGAGATCTGGGAGAGTAACAGCCCGGGTGAGTTGGGGTCCATCTCCTCTGGAGTGTTTCACATGGATGGAGAATCCTCTGGCACATTCAGAAAGGATGAAGTGTCTCTGCTTGAGGGGAGAGTCTTCCCTTATCTAATACAGGAAATGGGAAGGGAGCTAGCAGACCTCTGGAGTTGTTTCTGTTGGAAACAGGACTGTTCAACTCTCCTCCTCCTCATTTTGATCGTCTAACTTTCCTAATCTATTTCCTGCCTTTTTTTAAGATCAAGATCCTAAATACCGTCTTCTAAGCCCATTGCTGGGTCTAGCTTAGCTGTCTTCTGGTTTTTACTTTGCTCTGTTTTCCCCTCTAGCACTGAAGAGTTAGTGCCTCCCTTTTTACTATGTCTGCTCTTTCTTTCTCCTGCTGTCTTCATGTTCACTTGCTCTGTCCTGCCTTTCCTCCCCTTGCCTTCTCCATGTTGCATCATTTCTCAGCTCATGGGGGGACACTAGCTTTCTGAGGTGGTGAAAATATCCTCTCTTATGTCCTTAATTGGGGAATGAATCGTGTAATCTGCATGGGGTACGAGGTGTGCTCACAATTCTGTTTCAAGTGTCTGAGCCCTGTCCTCCCTTCTCTTCCAGCCCTGTCCGTTCAGTCCCCTGGCAGTGATTCCTGGAGTAAGCCCGTAAATGCCTTTAATGGTACTGAATCTAGTTCCACTGAGGTGAGTGGCACCAAAGCCCCCGTTCAGGTATCTTGTGTGTAAAGTATTTACATAGGTGGCTCATGCTTCTCATTGCTCCAGCTGTGCTTAGCAACTCTGTCAGCTCTGCTTGTGCAATTTTAAACGGGCTCTCTGCACTTCTGTTTTCAGCTTCATGCTGGTCTAACTTAGAGGGCCAAATGCTGCTTGCTTTTACATGCGGGTGTAAATCTGGAGTAACCGTCTTGTAGAGCTACTCCAGGATTATGCTCCTAACTGGAAGCAGAGTCTAGTCCAGGATGGTGGTGTCCTGTAGGTCATGTTTGTGCCTCATGCCTGTGAACAGTGTGTAGTTGTAGCCTTGACATGGGGAGGAGGGGGCAGAGAAGGTCTCTGAATGCTTCCCCTCTGGAGACCGGAGTTCAAATCTGGTTTGGGTCATAAGTGAAATGAGTTTGGCAATCTCAGCCTAGTTGCCATGTGGGGCAATTTTCCCTTCCTCTAAAGGCATAGTGGGGTTGGCACAAATGGTTAGGCTGTCTCAGAGTTGCGTTGAGCTAATGCAGCAGGCAAGGGGTGCTGCAGGTCAGGCCCAACTCCTTTGCAGTTAACTGAGAGTGATTAAAAAGGGGACGTGGTCTTGCTGTTCTTTTTCCTTCTTTGTGGAGCTGGGTCGGAGTCTGGGGCTTTAACACATTTCGTGCTTTGCATAGCAGGGTTTTAAAGGCAGCCAGGGGGATAGTGGCATTGACTTGAGCGCGGAGTCTCGGGAATCCTCCGCGACCTCCTCTCAGCGCAGTTCTCCATATGGCACCCTCAAACCAGAGGAGATGAATGGGGCTGGCCTGGTGGACCCAAAGCCCGACTGCCAGAAGGAGCAAGTTCAGAAGCAATCTGATAAAAAGGTAATCTGGATTTGCAGCCAAGCCAGAGCACATAGTGAGAGATCGATCTTATGAAGTGGTTCTGTTGTTCTTGATAGCATTTTTAAGGATAGAGATTGGGTTGTTCAGTCTTTGTGTCTCAGCCTCTCTGCTTTCCTATTAAGGATTCAGATCAAGGCTCAGGACAGAACAAGGAACACAAGCCTGGACCAATCGGCAACGAACGCTCCCTGAAAAACAGAAAGGGTTCGGAGGGAACGGAACGGCTGGAAGGGAATATTCCCCCTGTTAATGGGGTGGAAATTCACGTGGATTCTGTACTTCCTGTGCCACCCATTGAATTTGGAGTAAATCCTAAAGTGAGGATTGCATTTAATTTTATCTTCTTGGTGATTTGAGCTTGTCAGGATGTGAAAGGTAGTTGGAGACAGGATTATTTAGGGGAAGCTTCCGGCATGTGCACTGTAGATTTGCCTTATAGATTTCATTACTGACACAAACCAGGTACTCGAGATGTCTTGCCAGATGCATATTATTTATGGCCTTGGAAATACTCTCCAAAGGACCACTTGGGGTGGTGACAGAGTAAGGGACAAAATTACAGCGTCATAAGCCTGTGTGTGCCCCTAGGGGTTGCCTGCTGCTGAATGCTGAGAAATATCTTCTTGTTCTCTTCCAGCAAGGCTGACCAGAGTACAATCTTTAGTTTCTAGTGTCATGATTCGGGCTAGAGTCATTAACCATGAGAAGCTGGAACGTGGCCCTCAGGCTTGGGTTTGAATGGTGTCTTGTACTTTTTCAGGACTCTGACTTCAGTTTGCCACCTGGTTCTGCCCCTGGCACTGCAGCTAACCCTGTCACCAAACTGCAGGATGCCTTGGCCAGTAATGTAAGTTGGGTTTTTTGAGGGGAGACTTTGTTTTTGCTGGCCTTGGTTTATCAGCACCTCTCCTTGCTCAAATCCCAGACATTTCCAAAGAAAACATATTTCCTGGAAGTTCACCTCACGCATAATGCCTAGGCATCACACATGGCTTAAATCCTTAATGGGAATCTATGCGTCAGAGTTACCTTGATAAAATGAGCATTAACTCAGAAGGAATAAGGGTAGTGACTCCACTGTCATTCAGTGACCTGTGTAAAGCCAGAGATTTCGCAGAATTCACCAGTCTCCTCTGAGATGTAGGGCCAGAGGAGAGTGCTGGCAATAGATGTGATGCAGATACTGGCATTTCAGGCCCAAACTGACAGCATTCTCAGAAAGTCACACCTGTCACAGCGAACTGGAGGGCTGTGACCTGTTAGGTTGGCCCTTACAGAGCTTTCCAGCTTGCTTCAGCCCATTATATTAAAAAAATGAACATATTGAAAGCCTGACTTGCAGCTCAGCTGTGCACAGTGATGTGACAAGTTCACAAAGCTTTTGAAATGTCTTGGGCTTTTCAGTTTTCTGGAGGCTTTTATTAAGTGGTAGTTCTCTTTGAAAGCGCAAGTATTCTCTGAAATTCATGTAAAGTCCAAGTATGGAAGGGGAAAAACATACCAATCACCACCTATTGATCTCACTTCAGGCAGGGCTAACGCAGTCCATTCCCATTCTGAGAAGAGATCATCACCTGCAGCGATGCATTGGCCTCAACCCAATGTCCTTCCCCACTGCAGACCTTACTCTTAAGGTAAGTAAGCTGTTATGTGAGCTTAATACTTGCTCCTTGCTGAATCTTTAAATATATTGTGTAAAGTTAGGAGTATATTGTATTCAGAATGGGTGGAAAGGGATGTGAACAGTAGCTGTAGAATGAGTGCAGCAGGATTTCCTGCTGTAGTCACTGTCTCAGTGGCTGGCTGTGCTGACAAGTCAGTGATCCTAGGTGCTTTGCTGTGCCTGACAGTTCCAGGATGGGGAAACCTCAGCCAATGCCAAAAGTGATTGTGGTTTTTTTTTTGTGATGGATGCTTACCCATTGGGAATTGATGTTAAACCTCATGTCCTGAGACGCGCCAGCTTTCAGCTGTGACTAGCTCAGGTTGGATTTCAGCTGACAGTTTACAAATGAGCAGCTCTAGGCCTCCGTCTTTTCCTCCCCATTTGAACTGTCTGTAGTTATTGCCCTTCGTTTCCATAGATGGAGTCTGCTCGTAAGGCCTGGGAAAACTCTCCTAGTTTACCAGAACAGAACTCTCCAGGAGGCGCAGGCTCAGGCATCCAGCCTCCTTCCAGTGTCGGAGCTTCCAACGGTGTCAGCTACAGCTCTTTTGGCGGTGTTTCTATGCCTCCTATGCCTGTGGCATCCGTAGCACCTTCTGCATCTCTTCCAGGTACCTGCAAACTGCAGCAGCAGTATTTGCATTGTCTGGTTGGTGCATCTGCTCTTTCCTGTGAATCCTCCTTGGATTCTCATAGATGAGAGCGTGGTGGGAAGAAACTCCATGTAAAGTAGCAGTGAACTGGTTGGTGTTTAACAGATCCTTAACAATAATTCAGGCAGGACAAAATGCAACCACTTCCACTCTTTGGAGACTGTATCTTGAATTTCAGTGGTATAATCTCAGCATAAGCCTTTTTATTTTTGGACATATTTATGCCTGTGCAGTGGCCAGTCTCTGTGATGTCTCAATAGATCCTGCTGACCCTTCACTGTGTACTCAATAGAAGGGAAGTGAATTAATCTATGGCTGAGAGACTTCCAATGCTCCTAGCATTAAAATCACCTATTCTTCTATCCATTTTGTTATTTGGGACTTCCCTGTATGTCACAACTTTTTCTGTATGTAGCAGAACTTTCTGCTCTTTCTTCCTAATAACAGTAACTTGTTTACAGTGATAAACGTTTGCATAATTCTGGGAGCTGGGAAGTGCTGCTGTCCTTGAATTATGGAGGGCAAGCTTAAGATGGGTATAATCAGGGAGAGAGTTTGGGATGAAGAAAGGAAATATACCTGGATTCACTAATTTCCAGATCTCAATGGAGCTGTCATGCATTGCCCTACTCTAAACTGGAGAATGGAGCAAATACACTGGGCAGAAGTGATAACGAGGGGGTAAGGGGAGTGGCTGCCCACCTTGTTGCCACTTGGAAAACAGATTGTTTGCAAGCCAGGTTATTTTTCTAGCTCTCCCTCTATTTTATTT
>JAVCKT010025766.1:0-11938 GCA_032273925.1 Rhynchotus rufescens
CCTCGGTCTCAATGTCCCTCACAGCCTGGGCCCTACTTCTGCCTTTTTGTCCTCATTCGATACCAGTTCACTCCCATCTCTCTTGGGCTGTCATACGTTAGTTTTTAACCCGTGCCCCATTATATTTTTTCCAACAAGCCCTCCATGTCTTTAGGAGCGTTGCCTTCACATCCGGGAGCTGCTCCCTATGAGGAGCTGCAATGACCCTTTATCCCTCTCCCTGCCAAACATCTCTGTCTGCCTCTCTTTTTGTCATAGTGCCTGTAAACACCTTGGCCATGGCTGTTGGGTGGACTGAATCCTTCCATGGATCTGCAATTCCCTGCTGTTTATCACCCCAGCCACCTGTCTCCAGGTCTCTCTCATTTCTTGGGAACTCGGTCAGGCTCTTGCTCTGTGCTGACATAGCCCATAGCCTGATGTAGCACTAGGCTATGGTGAGGTCCCTAAAACTGGTCAATACTGCTAAATGAGCAGAGAGCAGAAAAACATCAAGATCTGGGAAGAGAGAAGGAGAGTGAGAGGAGCAGAAATTCTTCCAGAGGTCAAGTCCAGACATATGAAAGATGAGGTGACTGGGAACAGCCAAGTGGATTTACCAAAGGTAAATTGTTTCTGACCAACCTGATTGCCTCCTATGATGACATGATAAGGGGAGAGCAGGCAGGCAACAGGTATTCAGACTGTCTGAGGGGTAATAGGAAAGTGAAGAGAAAGGATGTGTGAAAATAAGCTACTGCCTTCGTAGCTTCTATTCTATGAAAAACAGATAAGAGCTTCTTTTAAGAAGCCTGCGCATTCAGGATCTTTCACCGGATACTGGCAAACACAAGTGCACAACGGGTATCCATCTGAAGCTACAGTGGGTACTTTGCTTTTTGTTATGAGCAGAATTCAGTTCTTCTGTAGACAAACTGCACAAAACTGTCAAAAGCCGAGACACTTCTGCTCAGCACTGCCCACTGACAAGCAGGCACCTCGGCGGAACCCCAAGAACAGCATCCTTTGGGATGTGTTAATGAGAGTATAGAGCATGTAATGGACAAGACCAAACGAGCTCAGCAAGATCAGACAAAATTCATGCTCTCATCAGGTAATCACAGCTGTCTCCCTCTGCTTTCAGTCACCAGTTCATTACTTGCACACATCCTTCCTCACACAACTATTATATAAACTTTAGAGAGAGAGGAGAGCAGATCTGCCCTTTCAAGCTAATCTGTCAAAGTTCAGTTGCCAAAGCAGAGCTCGGTACAGTGCCTGGACAGGGGCTTGTGCAGGAAAACAAGCTGGTATTAAAAGTTATTGCATGAGTCTTTTTCTCTTAGTCAGCACTGTTCAAGCATGGGGCTGGAAGTACATTTTTAGCAACAAGATGTAAAATTAAGTGTCTCATCTGTTGTAACTAGTACTTGCTGTGGTGTCATTTTTGCAGGAAGTCGTGGTCAGCTTCAATCTTCCTAACTGGCAACGATGTCAGACGCAGAGCTGCTGCCGAGGTGGGTGCAGCATCACTGTAGCTTGTCAGATGGCAGCTTCGTTCCTTGCAATTGTGCTGAGCTAAAGCAGAGAGAAGCGGGGAGAAACAGGAGAGAGGGGAGGCAGCAATTCACAGAGAGATTTTTTTATTTAATTAACTAATTATTTACATCTCACTATACAAATCAGAACTAAATATATCCATCCAAGCCAATATATATGATTCACATTTTGTCAAATAGATATTCTGGAAGTGAGAAGTTATAGAAATAAAAGTCATGAATCATCAGTGGTTCTTTTATGCTCATGGACAGCATTTTTTATTACATGCAAAATCAATTTATAACCACCACAAGCAGAAAAAAAAAAAAGTAAAACAGCTAAATCCAAATTTGCATGGATATAAAAGCAACTTGGCTTTGGGAACAAGGAATTCTGAGTGTAAGGATGGACTCTGCCCGGCTGTTTCAGAGGGCCTCCCTGGACCAGCAGCCGACCTCTGCAGTGTTTGTTTGTGGGTGCCACTAGAGAATTGTCCATAGGGTTCTGAAAGAGCAGACAACATATTTCAGATGAGCAGCACCCCACGAGCTGCTGTGACTGTCAGGGGAAGCTCAACAGACAGCTCTGAGAAAGGCTGTAGCCTACTGAAGTTAGGTGAGATGAACCCTACTGGAGGTAGGTGAGACGAACCCACTTCCTAGCAGTACTTGAAGTCAAATAGCAGAGACTCGTGGATGTGTCCCTGATGATTTTGAGAGCTTGCAATGAGACCCCTGGCTTGATCCATGAGCCTTTGCAGTGATGCTGAGTAAGGATTTAAAAGTGAAATTGCAGAATCTTAGGCTTAATAGACAAAAACAAAAGGCTCTTTCTTGATGTGGGCTCTCTCTCCTCTCCATTTCACAAGATAGAAGTATGCCACCATGTAAGGTTCATCCTGGGGATAAACTAGCTCAGTCAGGGGTATGAAGTATTTTTATTGGGAGTTTTTGCCGTAGCTTGCTGGGAGGACACTGGCTTGCAGAGGTAGCAAGCACATTTCTTGACATTTCCTTAACACGTCAAGAAATATCAGGGGTTAATAATATAGGTTTCTGAATGGAAAGAAGAGCCTCATTCAAAAACATAGAGATGTTACAGGTGCTATGCCCCTGCTGAAGCAGCTCCAGCCCGTGGTGTCTCTCCCGCTTAAAGATGCATCTAAGATAACTATAGTGTGTGTTTTTGTTTCTCTGGAGGGTGTCTATAGAGACAACAACAAAGAGGCTATATAGAAAATATAAAGTCAGCTGCTTAACTGGCTTGGCTGTTTAGAAGTTTCATAAACAAATGTAAACACAACTAGGTACCAGACAACTAGCGGTTTCATTTTTGGATGAGGCAGCCAAGTGAATGGAGAGCAATATTCAAGAACTGCAAGTAACTAGACCAGAGACAAAAATACACCAGTTGCTAGGAGATGGCATTTAATCTAGGATTTTAGGCAATAAATAAAAATGAAGTTATGAGAAGAAATATTGTTGAGGGCAGAAATTGACACTGAGCAAGTGATTGTTTATGACAGGAGGGGAACTTGTGCTTGTCACAGCGGAGCAGGGATGCTGCCCAACGCTGCATGTCAAGGACAGAGGTGAGCAGGAGGGTTATCATCCTGACCGCAGGAGCAAAACCTGTGCCAGTGAAAGACACTGTGGACAAAATCCTTTCCTAGTTATTTGGAGATGAGCCACTAAAGTAAATATTTTGACCTGCAAATATTGTCTTTGTCTACCATGGAAGCCTCACCAGAACCCCAAGTGTTGTGAAATTTGGTTTGCTCCCTCTGGTCATGAAAATTACAGCAAAATAGAGTGATTTCCCTCTGAAGCTGAATCCTGAATTCACCAGAATCTGCTGGTTTCTATCCTCACTGACACTCCTACTTTTCAATGGGATTAGAATAGATAAATGCTGTTTTTCAAGACTGGAATGCCTTGTGAAACTGAACTGGCTTCAGTGAAAACACCATCAGAGAGTGGATTTGACTGATGCAACACTGGATAGTCCAGCCTTTGGTGGAGCTCATCTTAGCGGGGTTTTTGTCCTGCTGAAATCAAGGGCACCAATTCCACACACTTCTAAAAGGCCCGTTTCTCTCTCTCACACACATGAAAAGCTTTATGTGTAACCCTGCCAAGCTTAGAGCAACCAGCTACCCGTTTTGGGAACTTTGAAGCATTATTTTGTTTCTAACATAAAAGTAGCTACGTGCAGATCTTAGAAGTAGGGGTTTTGTTTTGTTTGGTTTGGTTTTCTTTTCACTACTACCCTTGGACAATTCCCTTCCCAGAGGTTCCCTGACTGGTAAACACACTTCCACAATATTTGGTCAGAGTGATTGAGGTAATTATTAGGACTGGAAAGCTGGGGTCCCATGGCCACCATGGACATTCAGACCTTTCATGACTCGGTATTACTCGGAACCCCGAACATTATCACTGCTGGGTGTTTAGGCACACTGACCGATTGGTGATTTTCTCCGGGCAGCAGCCAGAGATTGGAGAACATGTTTGAAGAGACACTGGTGAGTACAGAGCTGAGAGGCCTTGATAGCCAGGGAGCGAGTGGTTCTATGCTTCTCTCAGAAGATCCGTAGTGTCAGGTCCATCATAGCATCAGGTCTATCAGCTCTGCAGGCCCAGCTTATCTTCTGAAGGACGATCGCTGGTTCCCATGGCCTCTGCGCATCTAAGAGTGCTGACAGGAAAGCAGGGATGTGGGCTCTGCTCTGCTAAGCCTGCTGATGGCTTCTTCTCTTCATGCAGTCTGGACAGTACAGATGGTACCATCACATCTGGCTCTGCACATTCTTCAGCGTCCTAAAGAGGGAAATGATGAAGGCCAGGCTGGCTAAGGACACGCTGGTTGCTGTGTGATCCCTATCAGCACGCTCGCCAGGTGTGGGAATTATCCAGGAACCAACCTGGATGGATTTTTGTCAACCATCCCAGGTACTGACTGCATCTCTCCTGCCTTGATGTCAGCAGTGAGTCCTGAATGTACACAGCAACATGTGAAAAGCAGTCGCTGAGGGCCCACACCTTGGGGAACCCACTCTTTCCACCCACCTGGCAGACCCAACCTGTGCTGTGAGGCTTTCCGATTACACAAGCAAGCTTCAGAAGGCACCTAGCAGCTTTTAAATCTGGAGTGACATCCACTGACTGGAGGTGAATGTGGGAGCTCCCACAGCAGGAGGATGGAGCTCCAGACAGCATTTCTGCTCGTGCAGACCTCACTCTGCAGTGTGAAGAGGCAGGTCAGTGCGGACCACCTAGCGCCCAGGCTGTGCCTGGGGCTCCCTTCAGCCCCATGCGGCATTTGAATGAAACTTAGAAACAGAAATTGCATGGGTTGCATGGGTTTTTTAGGTTTTTGTTTGTTTGTTTATTTTAAGATTACATTCCTGAGCCTCCAAGGGACAGAGGAAGACATCTGTAAATATTAAGATGACTATAACCCAGGAGCGAAGAAAACAATAGGTTGCTACTTTTCAGGTCCTACACTCAGGTCCTTTTTAGGCCCCATGCTCTGATTTGGGAGCAGTCCATGAACCTTTAAGCAAGCAATGCAATTCCTTGGGGGTCTGCAAAGAAACCCCTCAGTGCCAGGTACTGGAACGTGCCCCACAGCAGTCACAGCAGCAGCAGCAGCAGCCACCATGGCCCCTCGGAGAGGGCTCGCTGCCGAGCAGCAGCTTTCAAACATTAACAGTGATATTTATCTGCCTAAAGGAAGGCTCATTGCCCGCGTGCACGGACTGCGTGCAAGTCAGGCCTGCTTGTCTGCTGATATGATTGATATGAAAGGCCTGCTAGGGCTTGGTGGTTTCTGCAAGCTTAATAAAGCTGGAGTAAGAGCTGCTTTTTCAGTATTATTTGAAGAAGGAAGTAAAACCACAGAGTAGTTGCAGGGGGTCCTATACTGGCACTGTAAGACTCTTAGGAACTGTGAAAGAGGAAAAGAGTCTGTTAACCTTTCCCCTTAACTTTCTTTTTTCCTTTTTTTTTTTTTTTTCCTTTCAAGATTAAGGAATCTATAGATATGTCTTATTGTAACCTTAACTGTTACTAAATATGAGCATCAGGAGGAAAGGAAGGAAAAGGGAAACTACCAATCTGTTTTTCATACAAAGAAATGGAGGCAGGGCAACCAGGACAAAACGCTTCTGAGATCCACTGAGGACAGTGGCCCCATGTAGGCCCTGAGCAGCTGAGTTTTTTGGAGGCATTTAGCATCTCCCTTCCTTACTAATGTAAATTTGCATGAGCTTGAAAGTCAGATAGAGAAAGGAGTCAGGCCCCGGGGACCAAGGTCATGGCCAACAAATAAAAGTTGCTGCTAAAGGTTCCTTTTTTGCACACAAAACCTGAGAAAATCTGGACGTCCGAGCCCAGCCTGGGGATTCTCAGTTCCCCACGTGAACTTAAGGATTCTTATTCTTGTCTCTGGCGTGGGAAAGGGCTGTCACTCAGGAGCAGCTGCTGCTTCAGGTTCACAGTCACCACCTACCCATGGAGCTGGGAATGGGACTGACACCCAGCTGCTCAGTGCAGCGGAGAAGCTGGAGTACTTGGAGCCTTGGGATTGTGTTTTGCCTTTTGATGCCCTGGATGTTTATTCCTTTATCACATATTAATTATTGGCATTCTCTAGGCTTCCTTCTGTCTTAATCTGATTTAAAATAGACATTTGCATTTGAAAAGTAGCTAGCATGTATAGCAAATCCCTTCCCTCGGTTTCCTATTAATGCTCCTAGCTTTGATGTATTATATTAATGCTGTTTGCCAGGGGTGATATTAGCACACCAGCTATGGAGAGGCACTTCCTCGGTGAACCGACTGCTTCCACCCACAGGCAGCACATCCAGCTCGCCTGGCACTAAGCTGGGCTGCTGACATCGGCAGCACGGCCACAGAGCAGCCCCTCTCCCAGCTCCTTCAAGCTGTTGGCTCACGGAGAGCCACGTTCCCAGCCCAGCTTAGCGAGCTGGGAAGGGTGGAGGTTGGGGATCAGGCATCTTGTGGCAACGCGGGAAGTGAGAACTAAACACGCTCAGATGCACCAAAGAGGCAATTAAGAGCTGTGCGGAGAGCAAAGCCGATGACTGCTGACGAGCCTGTGGTCAAAACGGGACCAGGCTGGTAGCAGGATTTGCCTAATGGTCTTCATGCAGGTGCAAGCAAAGAGGCCACAGTGTGTGTGAACCTCCATTGCAGGAACCTCAACATTCTCTAACCTTTCTGATGCAAAATGTCCCTCAGTCTGGGGGACCAGAGTAACCAATCCCCTGGTAAGCCAGTACCAACACTTACTTCTCTTCTCTTTTCCTTCCTTTTCTATTTTGTTTTCTCTTCTCTTGCACTCTACTTCTTCCATAATTCAAGTCTTTTATGAAGTGGCCCTCAGTCTGATTGATCTATTTAAACGGTCCAAAGGGCTTGGGCGATCTTGATGTAACCCAGTTATGCTGACTAACTGAAATGACTGGTGGTGGGCACAGGACTGTATGACTGGAGCAATCAGATTTGCTGTTCTGATGGTAACTGAAGTTAAACAGTCAACCTCTGTCCATTGCAAATACTTTTTGCTGCTTTTTCTCTTCCCATCTGCTGAGGTGAGACAATTCGACTGCATGCAAGCCTTCACCTTGCTCTGGAATATATTCCAGGTTAGCTGAAACTCTTTTAATGGGTTTTTCTAACCTGATCACATTGTCAGAAGTGGTTGAGTGACACTCCTGTGCAGCAGTGCTGGGAGGTGGTAAATCTTGGCAAGAAGTAGCACTGAGCACCAGAGGTCGGAAACCAGGCCCTTGCAGAGCCGCCTGTCTGATCACAGCATTAGTTGGCCAGGAAAAATGCAAGGTGAACGTGTTTCTTCTTAAATGCCTGCATTGAGTTTGCACCAGCTTGAGTTTTTAAAAGCATTTAAGTCACACTATTACAACTTGTGCCTGTGGACAAGATTTAAAGCAGTTTCCAGAGCTCATTTACAAAAGGGACTGGAAAAGTTATTTCAAGTTAACAGCCTACATTACAAGTAGTAGTTATTTGAACAGGTGGGGACTGGGGGAAGCAGGGACATTAGCCAAATTGTGACTCATAAACTAATCAAATTGCCACCCATGTTTGCACCAAGAGGAAAAAAATGGTGCAGGAAAATAATGCCCATCACCGGCTACAGACCCAGCAGCAACCCAGCTGGAGTTGAGGTTTATGGGGATGACTGGTGACACTGCCAGTCTCAGGTTCTTCCTGAAAGCCACCAGAAGGGTGTTCAGGCGTCGGCCAGCTCCGAAGGTGCCGTGACTTGTTCGTGTCCTTTGCTCCTCACCATGTTTCTGAGAAGATTTTCTGGCAAGTGATACTTCCCTGTACAAGCAGGGAGAGTCTCGTGCTCTCTACAGTTGCCCTCAAAATCTTTTCGGCTACCGTGGATCCCACTGCGTTGGGCAAAGCAGGAAAGCTCCCGAGCACTCCAGATATCCCAGGCATGGAGCCTGGGACACCTGCACCTCTCTGAGGTGCCGCACTCGAGCTCTCGGCTACAGCCCTGTTCCTTGTGCAGAAGGAAGTGTTTGGACGTCTGGAAAACTACAGTTCTGGGAGCGTGATGCTGCTGAAACACAGGTGAAGGCTGCACAGAGCCATCCTATCACCCCCAATATGCCGGCAGACAGGGCTCCATGTGGGCTGTACTGCCTGGGCATCACTAGGGATTTTTGTCTCTTCATAGAGAACAACTACTGAGTTTTCCCTTGGGTAAAACTAGAGACATAATCTGATTTAAAAAAAAAAATACATTGTTGAAACTGTTGATTTCAGTGGAATCCTTTGTGTTCTACGCTAGCATCAGCGAGCAGAAAATCACATGCCAAAGGCTGAGGATGCTGGCAGCTGCTTGCCTGTTTGTGTGTGCAGTGGAGAAAAGTGCTTGTTTGGTGCTGATTGCAGACTACGGAATAAGAGCAATTTCTCATCCCACCTCCACAGAAGCTATTTAAATAGTTCTACGCCCACCTTGAAAGATGCTTAGTTCAAAAAGAGAGTAAATCTGGAAGTTATTACTCCTCGAAGGAAGAAGAGCCAATAAATAGGCTTTGCTAGGACTGCCTGGGTTCCTGGCAATAACACCCGCGTTAAGAGCTATAGCTCCATCAGCCTAACTTTTCCACAGAACAGTTTTTATTGCACAAGCTGCAAAGAAAATGCATGTGGCTGGAATGGGCCCTGCAGGCCATGTCTGGGAGGCTTTAGAGCTGACTCTTTGCCCCAGTGACAAAGTTTCTACGGCCAAACTCTGGCTGTAGAAACATAAGTGTCTTGCAGAGCTCACAGCCCCATCGCTGTGTTCCTCAGTGCAGGAGGGAAGAGAAGGAGCAACAAAAAGCAAGGACCATGAAAGCCAAAGTATCTAGCAGAGCACGGGTTTAAAAAGCCTTTATGAATCACTGGAGACAGGGTTGTGTCACATGCAGTCAGTGCCTCCCTCTCCCCTCCTTTGGGATCCCTGGCCATAAATTTCTCTCGGAGTAAGCTGTGTTAGTTGGCTCGTTCCCAAAACTGCTGTTGGAGATTTTAACCCACAGAATGTCCTGAATGAGTCCTCAGGATGAGGAAGACACATATTTAATTTTCTTCACTCTGGCGAGTTCTTTGCTCCCAAGCCATTAGCAACTCTGATCACGTGGAGAGCAGATCGCTCAGGAAGCCAAGGGGTCTCCTGATCCCACTAACGTAGATGCCCGTGGATTTCATGTGCTTTCCAAGTAGGCTGCACCCAACCAGAAAGTTGGAGCACATGAATTTATGCACTAAAAAGCAGCTGGATGGTGCCTGAGTCCTCCAGCACTCCTGTCACTGCCAGGATTTGGCCAGGTGCTTATATTTGTACCCTCTTAGCACAGCCATCCTGCTCCATAACAAAACACGTCCAGGCCCTGACCCTACAGTGAGTTTCAGGCAAAGCCTTATTTATTTCTGGCTTTGCCCCAGCAGAGCTCTACTGTGCGATTAAGATCTTAATATTTATAAGCCTCTGGTTTTACTGTCTGTTTAATGTCACAGTAAATCAGACGCCTAAACTGCTATCCCTCTATTTCATCTGAAATTCTCACCTTCTTAGTAAAGGCAGTAATGTTTTTCCAAAAATTAAATGAATTATAAAACCAAAGTCAATTTCTTACATTTAAATAGCCTCTGTAGCAACCAATTAGTTCTGAGGACATGAGAAACAGCTGTTGCAATGCTGCAGCTCTGTTACATCTCAGCTATTTAAAGGGGTAAAAGAGTTTTTTATTCCTATGTGATATTACCAAGATGTGAAAAATAACCAGGTTATTAGTATTAATTTGTGGAGCAAAGACCTTCTAATTTGCCCCAAGCTAAAGAACAATCTTTATGGACTTTTCTCATTTGATAAATTCACATTTGAAGGTATGTTTTATCTTTTCCTTTCTCTCCCCCCCACTTTTTTTTTTCTGATAAAATTGTAACAACAAAAAGCAAAAGCTTTTTCAGTCAATCTACAATCTTTTCAGATTGGGGAGTGGACTTCAAAAAAACACCAGCTACAGTTTAACCCCACACTAGGATAAAGGGAGAGCCCTGGCTCTGCCTCTTGGGACTTCCTCAGCTGTGCCCAAGGCTAAGTACCCCAAAGGAGTCAGTTCTCCTCTATGGCTCTTGAGTGAGGACTTCTGCTCAAAGCCCCAATCTGTGTACGAGCACCTAAATCCGAGTGGGATCTGGGGTACTTAGCATCTTTGGAATCTAAATTGCTTTCATTTAGGCTTCTAAATGTGCAGGCAACCTTGTGACTTCAAGCCACTAGCTTTGAAAGTTTTTCCTTAATTCTTTTAAAACTTTGCTGCACTTAACCATGGAGAAGAGAGTCTGTGGCACAGAGAGAGGCAGCTGTAGCTAATTAAGCTACAGGGACTGGAGCATCTATCTTAAGAGGAAAGATGAAGGGAGGTGAGCCTGTTTAGCCTGGAGAAGAGAAGATTGAGAGGAGATCTGATCAATACCCAAGGGGAAAGGATGGAGCCAAATTCTTCTCGGTGATGGCCAGTGATAGCACAAGGGGTATAAATTAAAACATAGGAAGTTTTAGCTCCACATGAGGAAGAATTTCTTCACTGTGAGGGTGACAGAGCCCTGGAACAGGCTGCCCAAGGAGGCTGTGGAGTCTCCTTCTCTGGGGATCTTCCAAACTGCTTGGATGCCGCCCTGTGCTCCGTGCTCTGGGTGTCCCTGCTGGAGCAGGGGGTTGGACTAGATGATCTCTAGAGGTCCCTTCCAACCTCAACCTTTCTGTGATTCTGTGACGGTCACACAGATTAATGGCACATGTGTTTATCATTTAGCATTTCTAAGCATTTTAGTCACTGCATTTTGATGCTGCTTTTCTTCCTAGGATCATGACATGCCTGACAATGGCACTGAATTAACTCTCATGCTCTCCTGTTAGATTTAGCTGGAAATTTGACGTCCACAGATAATCTAATAGACTGATTAGCCCAGGTAGGAATCCTCAGAAGTTGACTGAACTACAATCAGGGCTCAGCTCTTCTTAAAGCAGGGAAAAGAATGTATTGTCAATGGATCAGACTGGGGATATCCGGCTAGAACTGGCTACTTGTGCAAAGTGAAAAATTCCATGGAGATTTAGATTTACTAAGAGATTTGGGTACTATTTACCTCTGAAGAAGAATCAGGCACCTAAGAATAGAATCATTAATTGTTTAGCAGGGAGCAGCTTGTGCTGGCTGCCCTAAAGCCCTGGAGAGAGGGGCTTTCCCTGAATCCTGTTCTATGCTGAGACTTGGGAGACTTTTACACTGAAGGTTCAATGTGATCCTGCCCATGCTAGGCACTCCCTCTAAGCTGTGGCAAGTATGAGCTTGGTTCTCTGGTTTTGTAGCCTGGATGCTTACCCGGGAGCACTTGTCCGGTGACACTAGGAAAAGAGATCACTTGCATTCACCAAAGTGTGAACTGAAATGTTGGAATTTTCCTTACCACAGACTGCTTAAATGATGGGATTGCTTGAATCGTGCCCAAATCATCTATTCAACAGAATGACCTGAAAGAAACAAACAAAAAAATCAGCAGAGCGGTGCCATTCCATCCACCCTAGGAGGGTGCTGTCCCGGGTAAACTCAGGTCCATACTTGGCCAAATGCTCTAACTACAGAAAAAAGGGGGATTAAAAAAATGACCTGGATCCAATCCAATTACATCTAGAGGTCCAGGAATGAACCCTGCAGGGAAAGTAGACAGAGGAATACTTAAGTGAGTTAGTCAAAAGCATCAAAACCTCATGAACTTCAACAAGGACAAGTGCAGGGTCCTGCACTTGGGGAGGAATAACCCTGGACACCAGTACAGATTAGGGGTTGACCTGCTGGAGAGCA
>JAVCKT010025769.1:0-17046 GCA_032273925.1 Rhynchotus rufescens
ACCCTATTGATTAATGACAGGAATATCTCCTCTAATTTCCATCTATCAGCTCTGCCCCAAGAGCTTCTTCATAGGACGTAGGATGTACCATGCTTTGACTCCAATTTCAGAACAACTTTCTACAGCAGGAAAGAGGGTACTTCTTGAAGACGTTATTTTCCTGAACTTATTTACCTTCAGTTCTCAGAGAATTGCTTAGAGAAAATGTTCATTCATCAAAATCAAAGAAAATTTCTCATGCCCAGTATCAAGCCCAGCAGTACTTACTTAGTAGCTATGCAGAGTGAAACCAGAAGAATTCAAAGGCCTTTTTCAAGACATCAATAGATGGCCACCTCATAGAAAGACATACTTGTATATATATTCTCCAGACAATACTCTACATTCCATGATTCTTTCGAGCCTTCCCATGAATCATTTATCATCAAAGGCAAGACACCAGACGGGCTGGCTAAGTGTCACGATAAGCAAATCCCGTCTCTCTCTCTCTCAAGGTTTGTTGTGTGCAGTTTCCATTAAGCACGCAGGCCTCCATCTGTGGTTGTGCTGAGCCAGGCCTCCTCTGGGTGGGTGTGGGGAAGGAAGCTTTGGCTGCATTTTTACCCCCAAGGCTGACGTGATATATTAGATGGAGGTGACACTTGGGTCAAATGAGCACCTGTTCTCCTGAGGCCTCGGGGAGCCTTACTAACATGGGAAGAATTTATTTTAACAGCTAGAAACTCGGGGAGATTATCACAGTACATTCTCTCCCTGGGAGCTGTAAACTGGTGGAATCCACTTCTCCCCTTTGGGATGCCGCAGAAGGAAAAAAATATATATATATATATACACACACACACACCTACAAGGGCAAAAAAAGGGCTTTATACTATAAGCCCATGGTTTGCATTCACTTTGACTGCAGATTGCAATAGACAATACTCTAAATTTGCTAAGGATAACTCTAAATTTGCTAAGGATAACAATCCCGCAAACTAGAGGGAAATGCTTTGGATGTAACTCTATGGGTAGGGAAAAACAGTGTGTTTGATCACACCAAAACACTTTGCAGAATTTCTGTCCTGCTTTGTAAGAAGAAGGAACAAGGAAAGCAAAAAGGAGTGGCTAAATAAGCCATTCACTTGTCTTTGAAATGTTGATTTTAGCTCTGGTTTGAAATTGCTCTTTCTTTTGAAATTCTCTCCAGTGTTGCTCTCTTACTTAGAATAGTTTCAATGGTCAAAATCAAAAAATAAAAAACTTTTTCTGGCCCTAGAAGAAGGTCAATTTATTGTTCTGGGGTTTGTTTGTTTGTTTGTTTTTTACTTTTCAATTTACTAAAAAAGCTGTTATTCTCCAGCTCTGATAGAATCATTGCCTTTTTTTTTTTTTTCCCCCTCACTCTTGGTGCTGGTATTACTGGCACTAATTCAGTATATATACAGAGGGTTTAATTCCTCTAAAACTGCCAATCTTGCACCTTTCAAAAATCCCAAATGCACTTTCTGTGATAGTGACAAATTACTGTGCTGGTGCCAGCAAAGCCTGCAAGCCTGTGGACAGAACCAGAAGCAGAATCCAGACTGAGAAGCATAAGTGGCTCCATGGAAATCAATCATATGTGTCTCACTTTCTGTAGGAGCCACAGAAGAACCTGTCCCAGTCTCTCCTGATCTCTAAATACAAGTTTGAATCACAGAAATAGTTGTTCCTCCCTAAGAAGAGAATTCAGGGTTTGGCCCAAAGACTTGGCTATACAGGACACTGTTTCTTTCAGATATTTAAGAAAGCTTTCAGCAGCATGTCCTTCCTCAGCATGTTAAGGACAGGGAGAGAAGGCACAAAGTTTCTCACAGCTTGACTTTTGACTCATTATCTTTCCTGCCAAATAGGCCCAATTCAAAGGAACAGCATCTTTATATCACTTGTGTGCCGTTTCGTCAGGAGAGAACCACTTTCTTGCAAATGGCTTTGATTACATAATGATAAAATTAAATAATAATAATAATGGAGGAAATAGGAAAAAATAAAAAAAATATATCAGTCTTGCTTGACTGCACATAGTCACTGCACATACTCAGGAACAGAAGGTGTTGTAATACTGGGATTCCCTTGCCAACAAGCCAGGACCTGTCCTCTTATCTAACGTGGCCCTGACTGGTCAGAAAATCATCTCTACACACCCCAAAGCCTTTGTGGCAAAGCCATATAATACTAACAAACACACTTCTGTGCACGCACCCAACTGTCCTGTTGATGCAGAGAAAAGAGAGCTGTGGTAATTAAAAGGTAGCAAAGCCCCTTGTCTGCATGAATAGGGGACAAGTCAATACTGTTCAATCTGCTGCTGAATTGACTGCAATCAATTTCTCTTTCTGCCCATCCAAGGCGGCAGCTGTAAAGCTCTTACAATCTGATCAATGATGACCTTGAAAGCAATGGAGAGACAAAGCCATTCTGCAAATACAGGGAGGGATGAAGAGGAGCTTTAGGAGGAATCAAAAATGGTACCAGAATTGTAATCCAACACTAACCGCCCCCGAGAGAAAGGCAGATGCTTTTTGGAAGGCTGCTGTCAGCCTGTGGGACCAGGCCACGCACAGGTACACATCCCATTTCATCACCCTCCTGGAGGAGCAGCCCTGCAATAGTTCTGCTGATGGACTACATGAAAAAGAAAGGAGGTTCTGCCAAGCAGCAGGATACTTCTTGACCCAAAGATATCAGAAATGACACTGATGAGCTATAATATTGCTCCCTAACATTTCTGTCCTGCATTGGAGTCAGGGTGAAGAAATAATCTGAAGTAAGCAGTCCAGGGAATACTTAGCTTCAGGCAGAGTCTGCCAACATAAGGTGGCTCCTAGAAAGTTGTGCAAAGAGATAAAACAAAATTGTGTCTTAGCACTGTCTCTTTCTCTCACACTCCCACCCAGCTACAGCTGAAGTTAATCACCGGTAATGAATTAATAATTAATCAATAACTACCTGATTTCATTTTCAGCTTCCAAGATGAGAAAAAGAAACAAGATCTTAAAATAATACTCTGTAAAGGATTGTGTCTGTCTCTGGCAAATGTAATTTAACTGCCTTAATGAAATGCTAATTGGTAGAAAAAATATATAAAAAAACTCTCCTGAATACTACTCTAATTAAATTTCCCTTTCCCAGATCTGCAAAGCAAAATGCTCAGTACAGAAAAAGTAAACAGGCTCAAAGGCTGTCCTTTGCAAGGGAGAGCAAAAACACAAAGAACTTTACAAGCGTTTTTCGAGAACACCATCATTGTTGTTCCTAATTGAGTGTATGTTGTGCATGCATGTGGCATAGCTAAATAAAAATGATGTTTATGAAGAGCTGCCTGCTCCTTTGCTGATGGACTGGAGGTGCTGATCCGACAATTAAAGCATCATTGTAATAATGGCCATAAATAAACAGGCGTCATTAGAACAGGCTTGCAATAAAGATGATATTAAAAGCAAAACAAAATGAGAAGAAGTGCTGAATGGGAAAGGGTGAAGTGTAAGTCATGTCAATCTGCTCTGTCTTTCTTGCAGAGAATAAGCAAACAATGAAATGTCCTTACTCTGGAGACCCAATACTTGGCAGAATTATTACAAAGAAACTGAGTGACAGGACCCTAACAAGGGGTGAAGGGTTTATGAATAGCTTTTGATCAGAAAAGAAGTGGGAAAAGAGGAGTAATGTAGACACAGCCAGAGCTCATCAGAGATCTTCCATAGAGAGTTGCACTGGGAAATATTGATTTGTCAAAATCCCAGATTCTTGAAGGCCAGGGTCAATTTTGGCCCATCTTCTGAAATTTAAGAGTTCTGAATTGTCAGAAATGTGACAATGTCAAAGCATCAAGTTCCCAATTTGAAGATGGAGTGGCTTTTCATATAGAAATGCACTAAAAGGAAAAAGAATGTAGCAAAAAAAATCTCAATTGCAACTCAAAATGCCAGCTGACCTGACACAGATACTGGCCACTCCCCACAAATTACTTACATGGGAACATTTCTGAAGTTTAAAGTCTTTGTCCTCTTTCAGAAAGAAAAAAGTGCTGATCCTCCAAAAAAACTCCCCCAAGCAGGAAGAGCAGTATCCTTTCTGGCAGAAGAGAAGCTTTGCTGCAAGACCATCCTGGCCATCTCCAGCTGCAAATTATTATTCATCCCTTTGAGCCGCATTAAGTTTCTCAATAAGATGCTAATGATGCTGGTAGGATTTGGTGGGAGATGCTTCATACAAAAGCCTTAAAATCTAGTGCTCTGCTGGAGGCAGTAGTTACTAGTTCACTGCTCAGTGCCAGAAACTGTGAACCATTGCTTCTCATAGATGGTTCAAGTCACCTTAACTACTAGCTCTCTGCACCAATCTCACTTCATAGCAGATAAAAGTCCATATCTAGCATGGGTACCTAAATGTGAAGACTCTAGTTCTTTACTTAAAAATGAAGAAAATGTTACAGATATCTTCCTGGAAGAGAGAAGGAACTGTAGTGGAAGTTCAAGTCTAGTGGACTACTTAGACAGTCACCTTCCCTTGCACTAGGAACTATCAACAAATATTTTATCCCCACTTGCCATAGCAGCATCTTCCTACAGACTTCAAATACCTTTGCAAATAGCCTTTCCAGCTGGGTAAAATTACCTTAATTAAGATTCCACCTCAACCTTCTGAGTGGAAATATTCACATAATCAGTGTGTTTGTCTTAATGATCTTGTTAGCTGTAGGATTGGGAAGTCTTTCAACTTTTCTGCTGATGGGCTGAGGTCTGAGTGTTACCATGTGAGAAGTCATATGAATCCCTATGTTCTTCACCCATCGGTCTGGACAGGCATGGATGAGTGCGGTTTTCTTAGCTCTTCTTCTGTTCTCTGTAATTTTCTCTGATTTCTGCATACTCTCTGCTTCCATGGAGCAGGAACTTCCTAAAGCTCTAGTGAGCTTGAGTGTATCCTAGAGCCATGCCAGTAATAGGGGATGTCTTGGATATTATATCATGTTCCTTAATAATCAACTCAGTGAGAATCACTAGTGAAAGGCTTTGTTTCTCAATGGTTCCCAATGTTTCTCAATGGAGTAGTGCTGTCTGTCTGTCTTGGAGCTGGGAGATATGATCTTAGTTTCTTCTTCTTCCCGACTGGATATGCAGACATCAGCGCTGCTCCTTCTTCCTGGCTGCCATGAAAATTGCCTTATTGAATTTTTAAATAAACTGTGCTAGTTGGAATATCTAAAGAGTCTTTGCACATACTCTGTCAAGGATTCTTTTTCCTTTAAATTAAAAATCTTGGCCTCAGGCTAAATGGAAATGTCTTCAGATTTGCAATCAGTGCTCATGTAACATATCTGAAATGTAGTTTATAAACTGCTGATTTGATGAGATTTGTTCCTGGGGGCCAGAATGAATGGATTTGTAGAATCTCAGATCCCAGGACAGCATGACACAAATTGCTACCAACGACCATTACTAGGTAGGAGGGGAGAGAGGGAAAGAAGAAAAGAGCAATCCAATTCAAATTGCTGACTTGAGCATGGGAGTCACATTGTCCTCTCCTTCCAACCTTCTCATCATCTTTATGTTTGACAAACCAAGATGTCCAGTTTGTGCCAGCTGAACATAACACTTTTAAAGGAAATTGTATCCATGCAGAAAACTTTTGCAAGCCCTTATGATCAGCTTCACACCTGGACTATCCATTTGAGTGAGATGGAAAATTAATCATTAACTACTTGTTGTTAAAGGCTGAAAAAGAGCTGTTACAAAGAAGCTGTAGAAGAGAAAAAGGCTTGATCTTTTCTCTGAACCAGCCCTCCCCATTCACTGAGCAGCATCTTCTGACCTTCAGGATCTTCACTGAGCAAAGATGAACAGTGCAGAGATTCATCAATCCTCGCTAATGCAAACTGGGAAGGTCACCCATTGTCATGCAGAACCATGACAGCCTTGGACACTTTAGTAATCCTAGCTCAGGGCTAGAACTTATGGCTGGAGTGCTCCTCTTTTATTCTTCCACTCCAGCACAACTCAGGTGTGCTCACCCTCATCCAGGTGGGATCAATTCATCCAAACTGGCATGGAGGGGACTTTCATTTTCCTCATGGGCCATGTAAGTCCCAAGTCCTAAGCACTAGAAAACTGTGTTACAAACATTGTGTTGGCCTCACAGACCTGTAAACCGCAAGCAACTGTGAACCCCAGACATGCTTTCTTTTTCTTAAAGTGGCAAGTCCAAAGGTACACCAATCTCTCCCAGCCTATACTAGTTTACTTCCAATCTTCTTTTCTCATACTGCTATATTGTGATGAATTTCTGCATTACCTTTTAATACCAAGACATGTAGAAGGAACCACACAGAAGGAATACATCGCACACAGAAATGGGAAGCATAGAAGTGGAGCAAGAGGATAAAAGTGCCTATTGGAATTGGTACCGTTTGCAAGCATATGTCAAAAGGTTTAAGGCTTCAGGGTACAGTCATTTCTGCATAGCTGAGTTCTTCTAGGCCTATGCTTCTTTGGTGGGTTGTAGAAGAGGGAGGATCAGGCTCATGGGCTGACTGTGCAGCATTCATGGGGTCAAAAGTATACAAGGAGCTGGGGCTGGTGCCAAGCTGTAGGGGAAGGAGATGAATGTGGTATGGGGTTAAAAAGCTGCACCCTGCTCTGAGAAAGAGAGCAGGTTAGTGCAGAGCTGGTCTCCACCATTTAGGACAGGCCTGGGAAACATTTTTTTTTTTTCTCTGCCACTCCCCAAAAATGGTAAATGATTCTTATCCATCTTTATTATGTCACTGGTCATGGAGATGCCTAAGGGTTCTGCAGAGGTCAGTGAGCTGATCCATAGAAAGACATAGAAAGCTGAGGATCAGATGACTTCTTTCACACTGGAAAGGAATGGGTGAGGTTTTGAAATCTCTGAAGTCAGAATTAGGTGGGAGTCCTGGTAGCTTAAACTTCTGTTTTCAGTAACCATCATGTCTCTAAATGCTTCCCAGGGTCCACTTGATACAATTCTCTCAGGAATTTCTCAACTAAAACTGAAAATTGATTGAAATCTTTTTAATGAACATATGGCCAATTTCAATAACTTTTCCAGTCAAAAAACCTGAGGAAGGGGGACGTAGGAAGAAGTTTGGAATATCTCCAAATATTATATCTGTTGTGCAAGATGTAAAATGACAGTTTCTTATATTGCATTTTTTTTTCTTTTTATAACATAGCAAATTACGGGATTGGGGGGACTCTTTTTTGTTTTGCATTTTCATTAGAGGAGGAAAGGGTAACAGAAAGTTTTACACCCAACTGAAACAGAAAGTTTCATTTGACCTCAAGTGATTGGATTTATTTATTTATTTTGCTCATTTTGACTTTGCAAAGAACTCAAATTGTTGGCTTTGCAACTTGCTTCAGGATATGAACATTTTTCAGACTAAGAAAAATGTTTACAGACAGATAACTCATCGCAGCTGTGCTACCCTAGAAAATGCTAGGCTCTTTCTGTTGTCTTACATCTCCCCAGAATGTGAAAAAATGCAGAAAGGGCCCTGTGGGCTCTTTGCCACTGCCTCTCAAAACCTATTTTGCTCTAGCTAAGGTGCCTGTGCATGGGCTTCTGTGGGAACATGCAACCAGCTTCATTTTACACTTCCAGGTAGTATTTCAGAGCAGTTTAACGTGGGTATATGACATGTGCTTAGGAAATATTTTGTTTTCTGGATGAATCCAGAAAAAGGCTTTCTCTTTTTGGCAGCTCAATAGTAAAAGCCCTGTCTGACTCATTGAAGAATGCTATAAATTGAGGAATCCTTTTACTTCATGGTAAAAAAATAAAAATAAAATAAACAAACAAACAAACAAAAAGAGTAAAACCCTAACATCATTGACAATTGGAGAAGAAGCCATGTCCCCATGGCTATAAAACCATTCTGAAGCTTAGCCCTATGAGATGCTGCCTGGCAGACACATCTCTGACTTTCACAAGTGAGGTTACCCAACACCAACCTCAGTAGGCCTTCTACAGGAGGGAGGGAGAGAGAAAAGATGAATATATTTAAGAGAGACAATGTGAAAATGAAAGGGAGAGAGAGAGAGTATTGGAGAGTTTCATCATTTACCTGTCTAGAAGATATTTCTCCATTGACTCTATTTAAAGTCAGCCTCAGGCTTGTGGGCTTGGAGAGCTTTTAGCAGATGAAAGAACTCAGTCATCAGGCAGAGTTTTTTGATTTTTTTTTTCTCCTCAGCTCTCCCAGGTCTGCTTTAAAGCCATTTCAGCAATTGTTGGAAACTGTCAGATGCTTTTGACAGATCAATACTTTACTGTGGTATTTGCATGGCCTCCTAGCCAATCAAAATGCAAATTGGGGATACGTTTAAAACACAAGCCCCCAATTTGTCTTCCAAACACTGCTGGAAAGTCATGAAAGCAATTTAGCTCTTTCTGGGACTGCACCTTTCTTGAGTTTCAGTTCTGGCAAAGCTTCTGTTTTTTTGCCAGGCGGGAATGTGTGCGTGTGTGTATGCTACAGGCATCGTTTCCAAGCTGTGAATATAAATCTTCCTCTGTTACTGAGTAAGATTTATAGCTCAGCCACAGGGCAGCCAGCACCTCCCAGCCCAGCATCTCCTTTCCAGAGTGGGGCAAGCCCTGGGATGGGGCAATGGAAGAGGATTGACTCTTGAATCCTTCAGCTTCCTTCTTACCTCCCCTCCCTCTTCCAGATGGCATTAAGGTTTGGTGACAGAGCAGAGATTTGTGCCAACAGCTCACACTGAGGCAGTAATGAGAGCCATTTAATGAAGGTTGAGTCAACAGAAACGTGCTTTCCTTCCAACAAATAAATGTTTTTATTCCTGTTCCCTCTTTTTTCCCACTAGGATATTTGTGATATGGGAAATTACCAAATCAACAGCACAAGAGTGGAGCGTCTTCTGTTTACTTGCAGAATAGGTGAAGTCTAAATATGATAGGTCCTGTCAGCTTTTATCTACCCATGGGGTTATCTTTTTTTTCATTTCTACTGAACCCATTATCATACCCTTATTAACCACTTCTTGCCCTCAAGGAGATAGACCTGTGAATGTGCAGATTCTGCTCTCCAAAACATTTCCTGGCATCACCCATGAAGACCAAGATCAGACTGGAAATGACCTCCCTGTTTACTAAGTCCATTCCAAAGGCAATTCTATCTCTCAGGTTAATAGAATGAAATGGGCAAGCCTTTATTTTAAGGTCACTTGGAGGGATTTTTAGATGTTTCTAATCTAAAAATTATTGTTTTTATGATTCCCTCCCTTCTTTAAGGCCTGGATTCTCCTTCTCCCTGCATTCTGCCTCTTGTCTGGCTCACTGAGGTAGCCAGATGGTGTTATTTGCAGGTACCTTCACAGCACTTATTTGTCTGACATGCCTGAACTGACTGAAACATGCTCAGAAGCATTTGAAACCTCATTGAAGGGGTCTGGATAAAGTCCTGGAATGTGATAGATCTGGGAGACAGACCCAGACGTTCAACCACCTCAGGAGACTGCACTGCACAACAATCCAGGGGAAGAGTTTATGCATGCACATCAGCACAGGGAGAGGAGATTACAGATAGAGGATTACTGCAGATCTTTATGTGACTATTTTCCAGTAAATATAAACTGTATGGTTGCTCAGGTTGTGTTTCTCCCTGCAAAAGTATGTATGACTTCCTCCATTTTTGTATTTCTCCATGCTATGTGTGTTTTTGATGTGTAATTTCCTGAAGAAATGTGCAGTAGATGCAGGAGGGATAGTAGGACGTGTCTGGCATGCACAGACCATGCTTGTTTTTGAAGTCAGTGTGCCTGCAGAGAGCATGTGAGTGGTAAGAAGCAGATGCCTATGTGTGTAGGAGGGGTTTTCTGATTGCAGTAACATCATTGCTTCTCCCACACAGCCAGCAGGTCACTCAGGAACTGAGCTGTGTGAGTGTTGGCCACAAGATTTGACTTTGGTTAGTGCCTCTAGCGTGAAGACAAAAGCCCCCAAGAAAAGATCTTTCAACTCTCCAAGTGAGTACACAGAGCTGCCCATGGGAGGAAAGTGATTTGAGCATGTTTTCATTACCTTGCTGTCAACAGTATTCAGATGCTACAGTTCAACATTTTCACCCCTTTCCTCTGCCTTTCTGGCGTTCAGTGGCATCTGAGCATCACAGAACTGTGTAGAGAGAAGTGTACATAGAAAGGCACTGCTTTCAGTGATGGTTTGAACATACTTGAATTTCTCTCTCTAGGATTTTCCTAATTTTTTTATTGGAGATTATTTTATCAGGCACTAGCAGATCCTGGTGAAGAGATCCATGTGCATGATGTTGAGTCAGTGATGAGGAGCTTGAAACCAGCTCCCACTCCATGTAATGTTTCCATCCTGAATCATGAGCAAAAGAGGCCAGCAAATCATTCCTCATGAGCAACCTGGATGAGAAAATACAGGAATAAAAAAAAGGAGTGGAGCTTGCTGGAAATACCCTTGAACAGCTGTCTGCAAAGAACTGGGCAGAACTGCCTGGAGCCTGAAGCTTCCCCTCATCCAAACATGCATGGACAGCTGGCACCGGATGTCTGTATCCAAGGGAAGACGTCTGCTGGCACATGAATAAAATCTCCCCTGGAAATACGGATGTGGACAAAAATATCTCCGCAGTGGGGGATGTGGGAAAGTAAACAAATCCTGTCGAGAACAGGATTGAATCAAGCATTGATTTAAATATGATAAAAAGATTGGCAGGAAAAAAATGTTACATTGCATTGCTGAGCTGGACTGATGGGGAAAAAAAAATCTTTTTTCATGCTTTGGACAGGAGCTGAGCAAGGAACCAAACTTTGGCAGGTAAAGCAGCGGCTGGTGGTGCTCGGGCACGATGCTGGTGTGTGGCGGCAGCCTGTCAGCACATTGTGAGACGGAGCTCCATCTTTCTTTCTTACGTGGCCTGACAGCTTTTCAGAAGAGATTTATACAGGGATAGGTCGGAATATCTGTCATAGTAAACCGGTGTGATCAAGAGAAATGAGGCAGTGTGAACCTCCGTGCTGGGACCTCACACTTCCCCGGGTGCTGCAGATCTTGTTTTGGGAGTGGGCACCGTAGCAGGAATCACTCGACACCTCAGGATGCAGCTTCCCGAGGCTACATTGGGACAAGTCATATCCATTGGGATTTATGTGGCCATGCATAGGCATCGACAGCCCCCAGGTCTGCACTCTGCAGGGTGTAAGCCTCCCTTTACAACCAGGGGAGAGAAACTGTCACTTCCAGGGCTCAGTTCATCTCTTTTGATGGTAGAGGTACAAAACAGGCCAAATGAATTGTGCTGCAGAAATGCTTGTTCCTCTTCCCTGACTACAACAGGAGTCAGGATAGCTACCTCAACTAGTGATGTTTGCGCTGAAGCTGTTGTAAGTAAGAACAGATAAATCCTAGCCCATCCCTGAGCTGCTGCCTGTGGCCCCAGGACCCTGCTGGTGACTTTGCAACCCCAGCACCTCTTGGATCAGACACTCGGTGCCAAGGTACCCCGGCGGCAGCAAAACATGCATCTCATAGGAAACAGGTCAGGGAAAGGGTTGAAAAGGTCTCAGTATCATTACAAAAGGGTTTGGTGGGATACAGCCAACTTATGAAGAGTTTTAAGTGTGCCTGAAGCAAAGAAGAAAAAAAAAAAGAAAGGAAAGAAAAAGAATAAAAAAGAGTTTTTCCTGATCTGATGGCTTAAAGAAATCAAGGAAAATCTCACCATTAGTACTAGGCAGCAAGTCTACTTGGCTCACTCCCTGAGCTGCTCTGCTGTGACAAAACCATGGGAGCATTTCACAAGGACAAAGGTTGCTGGCTGGTGAACAGCAGCATATTAACATGGAAATGACAGCAATCCATGTCAGAGCATGGTGCCCATGCAAATCTCGCTTAGACTATTAGCAGTATGTGGAATGCATCCTCCGATGTGGGATGCTTCGCTGCAGTCACCAGCTGACTACCTCACAGGCTTGTCGTGCTATATTGGGGGTCTCATTGAAGCATGCATGCTACACTGTAGAACAGGGAAAGAAAACAGAAAATAAAAAAGGCAGATTGCAATTCAGACCTCTGCTTCCACACTGGAGCTCCTCCAGACCCCAGCTGCGGTGTAAATTGAGATTCTGCCTGAATGCCATTGCCTGCTTTCACTGCTCGTTGGGTGCAATTTACTTGTCTTATCCGATTTACACTATGCACTCATCTTTGGAGCATAAACATACAAGCTCATATAAGTATGCAAGCATCTTTTTTTTTTTTCTTTATCTCCTATCTCTCACACCGTCCCAGATCCGTCAGACTCAGAGGAAGTGATTTTAACTTCCTTTCCTCACCCGAAGCCCCATTGATTTCTATGCTGAGGTTTCCTAACCACATTAGTAAATTTTTCCATTGCTTTTCATTTTATCCTCTGATTTGAAGGTTTAAGTGAGAATTAAGTGATACCTAGGCTTTGAGCATAGCCCCCCTTCCTAGGGGTGAATTTCAGCCTAAATGAAAAGTGTATGCATTAGGAATGCACTCTTCAAGCATGAATAAATGTTCTCAGGGAGCTCCTTAACGACATACAATCTTCCAAGCAACAGGTTGCTTTACTAGGATTAACAACCTGGAAGAGAAGGATTAATATAATTGCTACTCCTAACCAGAACTGCAGAAAATAATCATAATGAAATTTTTTAAATGAAATTTGTCATTTCTTCACATTTTATTTATTTATTTTTGTAAAACTTGCAGGAACTTCTCCAGTGTCAAAAAGAACATGCGAATGTCCCCCTTCTTCTTACTTGTCAGATTTTATGTTGAGGTCATTTTTTTTTTTTTTTTTAATAAAATGAAGTCCTAAATCATCTTCCCTAACTCTATTTCAAATTTCCTTCCATAATAACAGAAGAGCTCTGTCAGATCAGAGGTAAAGTCCACCTACTCTCATAACTTATGTTCCACAATGGCCAAACATTGATGTCTCAGATGGACTATATTAAGAAGGCAAGTGTGCAGGAGTATTTCCCTCCTGTTCTTTCTTAGCATCTAGTGATCAGCAGCTGAGGGACAACTTGAGCCAGAGGACTTATCTCTGTTTAATGCCCTTGATTGATTTTTTTTTTCTTTCAGCATACCTTGACAAGGAAGTATCTTCACAGGAGATGTCACCAGTTAGATACTTTTGTTGTTGTTGTTTTCTATTGCTGGAATAAATGAAACTTACAGGAAAAAAAAAAGAAAGTTTCATTGCTATCAGCAGCTCAGGGCTCCTGAAAGGGGCACAGTTCTCCCCCAGTCCACCCCTGGGAGGGCTGTCATGAGGACTGCTATCTGATTCTCTAATCAGACAAGGTATTGTACCACAGCTGCCTAGAAGCAGAACATCAGGAGCCACTGGAGTGTGACTGACCAATTGAATAATTCTCAACAAATACCTGAAAATAAACATAATCATCTTTATCACATTAATCACAGTCTTACCAGGAACCTTCACCTGGATTTCAATGAATTCATAGGCAGTCTGTTCATTATTGCTGATTCTCTGGTGGCCCTGGGGAGCCAGAGCAAAATTCACCCTTAGGTAAAGGCAATGCAAAGCCAAAATATCATCTAAATACCAGGCAAAACAAAGGCAGAGCAGCAGCACACCAAATCTGTACTTTTCTACCCTTTACCACCTTGTCTTCCCTGTCAGCTTCCCCAGACCATTCCACTTAAGCTTGTCACCTAAGCAATAAGGAGTAACCCCTTCACTTAGACAGGAAGGGTTTCAACTCCCACCAAACCTTTCCACTCCAGGAAACCTGCTTTAACACCTGCTTTCTCCAGCACAGAACAGCAGCAGAAACTCATGCTGCTGGCTTCAAGAGGAAGAGTAAGCCCCCACTTATTCCGAGAGTACCACAGGCTCTTCAAAGCCTTCCCAGTGTCAGATTTTGTCTCTCTCTCTCTTTCCCTTTCTAGCTTTTGTGCATGTTTTCGAAGAGTCTGAACTTTCAGTCTGCATTGCTTTTGAAGCTGAACCTGCTGCAAGTCTCTCTAGGTCAGATCTGAGTCCTTTTCCACTGCTGTTGTTTGGGGCATGTATTGCAGGTGGTGGGCACCATCCCCTCTGCAGCAAACGCACTGCCAGCCCTCTCCTTCCAGTCTCCCTGCATATTTCAGATAATTTCAAATCCACATAAACAGCCTTCTTTGTGAGGAGCTGAAACCTTTGGCTTTGTCTATGAGAGTCAGAGAGAAGCGCCCTCAGGCAGAGTGAAAAGGGCCTATCTAACACTGTGATGACAGCACAGTAAAATTCCCTGGGCTCTAAATATTTTATCATCATAAAATAAACATAGATCTTCCCATCATGAAATATACATTAAAAAATGTTTAAACGTGTTAATTATTAAACCAATATTGATTCATATTGGATGAAGCATTAACGGGTGGAGTTTGGAGGAGGAAAATTGGCAAATGTATTTAATGTCGAAAAAGCGCTTGCCACATATCAATATTCATCAGGTCTAACCACTAATAATCATAAAAGTAACAGGCCAGATTTATAGCTCCTGAAGGCAAGTCAGTGCAAAGGGACCAACTCAAATATTAAGATGAGAAGTACAAAAAAACCCAGATATTTTCCCCCCAGCTCATCACTGTGATTTTATGAACAAAATGGGGATTTGTGTCTGCAAAACCCCAAAACTGAGATTCTGCAAAACCAGTGGGAAGGCTTTTGTGTGTGTGTTTCAGATGTGTTAGGAGATGGATATAATCAGAAAATCATGATCCCAACTAGAATACAACCACCTTCATGTATTTGGCATCACAGAATACAAAGAGTTAAATGTTGTTTGTGCTCCCTCTCTTTGGACATTTATTTGAAGAACCTTAAATGGATTATCTGAGAGTAGGAGAGGAGGAAATGCACCATGTGATACCCTTAGCTTTTGCAGGGTTAAAGGTGAAACAGGAGCTCAGGGAATTTTATGAGGGAAACAAGTTATGTTGAATTTTGGTTGTAAATGTTCTTGCCCTAAAGGAAACCACCTTGATCACAGCATCTGGAAGATTTTTTTCCATTTTTTTTTTCTGTTGGGAGCTCTATCTACCCTTGATGCTATGCTGGAATCAGAGCATAGAAGGACATGGCAAGTACTGGAGACTGAGATTGTCATTAAAATGGAAAAATCTCTCAATGGCCCCTAATCTTGTTCAACTCTAAATGCAATGCCCATCCAAATCCCTCAAGGAGAAGGAGTCCTAATAAGGGCTGTCTCAGAACGTTATTGGCACTGTCTTCTGGCTCTGCTTATACTTTTCGCTCCTCACTGTGACTTTTTCCTTGGTTTATCTTAAGGTGAAGAGAGATACCAAAGGCTGACTCTTCAGTTTGTGATACTGTCACAATATATGTGAATCTAGCAGCATGTTTGTGCTATTCTGGAGTCAGAAAGAATTGTAGAATTGCAGAGTATTCATTATATTTTAAACATTTTCTTTAAGAAGAGTGTCTCCCTCTTTGGTCTTTAAACAAAACACACAATGAGGTTCAAGTGACTGTGTTCAAGGACACTAGTTTAAATTTGTTCAGTCTACAAATCAAAAAATAAATCTGTTTTCTTAACAGCCACCTCTGCAAACAGAGTATGGTACCAGCATTAACAGGTGCTCTCTGTCTTGCATGCCGAATTCATTTAATACTTTTTATTGCTGTGTTCCTCCTCAGGCCTAATAGAAGTTAGAAGTATAAACTGATAGAAGTCCTTTCTTCTGAGTTGCGGGGAGGCATATGACATTTGACAAGGGACCATCATGTCAAGGAAGGATAGGTAAAGCATTACTCTCCTTGCTGGAACTTGCTCCTAGTGTCAGGCTGGTACCTGACTGATCTACTACTGTAATCTCCTACAGGTATAGGTACACAAGTTGCTTGCACAATGATATTAAAAAAAAATGGATTATGAGAAAAGAGATCAGATGAGTAGCATATAGTCACACAATGGACTAACTGCAGCCTTGGAAAGCAGGATCTTTTAGGTCCCCTCCTTTACTCACTAGCCCTTAGTGGCTTCAGAAGAGAACTGGATTTCTTTTTTCCTCACCGCAGAATACATGCCAGTACAACAGCAAATGTCAACCTTTTTCTTTGGGACAATATGTTCAAAGGCCAAAACCTTTAACATCTGGCAGCTGTAGTATTCTGTTGAACAACAGCTTTATTGTCAATGTTTATTCACTGGAGAAATGCTTCTGAGCCTTTACATAGAGATGATATACTAAATTGTGCATTTAATTTCCACTTACTTTGAGATTCAGCATACATTAAATAATATTTTATCATTAAAAGCATGTTTACGGACTCTAATATTACAATCAGTCATACGTGACTAATATATATAGTAAAGTAGTTTTTGTCATGATTGGTTGATTTTGGAGTAATTTGTCATTGACAATTGTTAATCTGAGGGTTCTCTTCAGTTCTCTTCTAATGCAGCTCCATCAGATGTATCTGGAGGGGGTCCTGCTGTGACCATCCTTGTACAGTGACCTTGTATAAAAGAAGGAATGGAGTGATGCAGCCATGGAGAGACCAAGGGTATGGGATGGTCTACACCACTAAAGGCCTAAGTGTCACAGGGTTCACTGGAAGCACCTGCTGAGTAAGGTAGATTTAACATGAAGACTGGTGCCAATCATGTCTCCAGTGTCCAGGTGGAAAACATAGCATTCCTCAATAAAAGTAGAGCCAAAATTAACTTTAAAAGCTACACTGTTAGCCTGATGTCCTAATAAAATTATGCTCTTTGTTTGAATGTGCAGATATGCATGAGAACACACGTATCTCTCTCTTCCACAACATACATCGTTATCCAACAACTTTTGAGTTATTTGACCAATGTCTCTAAAATGTTATACAGAGATAACTGCCAGAAAAATACTAAGTTCTCACAGGTTTCATGAAAAACCTGCTTCTGTTGGAGTTTGTAATTAACTACACACCCAGGAATACATATTCCTGGTTTGTTTATCATC